>CM047744.1:20737283-20888467 GCA_026225825.1 Pistacia integerrima
GCCCTCTACTTAGGCCTGGTCTCGTTGGGACGGGCCCTTTCCCAAGGCCGATCCTCTCAAGGACCGGTCCTAGGACTAGGAAAATTTTGGGAAATGTGTTTTTGGGCCGTTTCCCCAAATGCCCACCTCTACCATTGCCACTCCAAGGAATGTCATGCGGAATGCCTTTTCCTTTGTATGCATCTGCACCGCCACCTACATAGTAGTCGAGATATGCGTGAGATCCTTGTTGACTTTCCTCCACATCCAGTCCGGGTGGGGAACTTCATCTTGAGATGGTAAATCAAAGTGTATTTAAAGTTTCTCGGATGATCGCCCTAGGATGCCATTGAAAGCGGATGAGCGGAAGGTTTACTACTAAGAATTGTTGACACAACGATCACTCCGGTTCCGGAAGGTCACCCAATGTGCCGAGAAAGGTTTGGAGATCGTACCTTTGGGGATCAGTGATCCTTAAGTGAATCTGTACAGGATAGCGGGGATTCAGGGGATTCGGGACCTCCATCCGGAGATTCATTCTTTCAAAGCTACCATGAACAAGATGTTCACACCGCTTTCGTGTCCACCAACATTCGATGACGTCCACGCCACCCTGTTGGGGGAGGCTGATGACGCGTTGTCATGAGGATGATGCAAAGTACTTTCATCCTTCTCGAGATTTCTTCCTCTTGTAGGAACCTTAGGCAAGGTCGGTCCGGGCCCGGGTTTCCCTACCCTCTTTGCTTCATTTCGTGAGCCTTTGGCGATCCGGGTTTGGGCCTTTCATTGTAGTTCTCAATATGAGGTAAGCGGTGCACCTTAGGGATCACTTTCCTTAACATGGGTTCAACCTCATGATTATAGTTGAGGAATGACCATAGTGAATCTCCCTCCGCCTGCCAAGTAATCCCAAAGCCAATGTCGACTTGTTGCTAAAGTCGGGTGGGTGATGGCGTGTAATTGGGTCCGGACCTCCTTTGACCTCTGTTGGTGCGATCGACATGAGCCGTGGGAACTTTAAACGCACGCGCGATTTGTATATTTTGGCGATAATGGGAATCTCCCGCCTTGTACTTTGTGGAAAGTTGCTTGCGACGTGGCACAGGACGGCTCAGGTCGCGACATGTCACCAAGCCTTAACACCACGAGTATTCTATCCGGGGTGTGATTGGTGTTCGCTAATCCCTCGAAGCCTCTAAGTCCGCCGTGCATTTGCCTTCCCAACCCTTCTTCACGCGTTATAAAGGTGCACGTGGCATGGGCTTTTGCCCTTTTCAGCGCTTTCATGAGACCGCAAGCATTTTTGGCAGTCGCATCGCCTCATTTGATTCGGGTGGCACGACCTGATCCAACCGGTCTAGCCTTTGGCTAACTGTTTGGAGAGTATTGTTGAACCTCTCCGGAGGTAGCCTCCCAAATGATAGGCCAAGGGTTAAGCCGGAGCTTGAAGGATATCTCCCACGTATTCTTGGGTGGGACTGAGGACACTTCAAGAGAAGTGTCCTCTTGTACCTGAGGGGTCTCTTCATCACCATGATTGGTTCGCCCAAATTCAAATTGGCAAGCCATTTGCTGTAGAGGGACCGATTAATCAGAGATTCTCATGATGAAGAACAAGTACTTAATCAGGCCCTCTTTCTAGCACCAAACTGTTGATGCATGATTTTGACACCAACGAAGAACCGCATGTGAGAAATGCTAGTGGACTCGAAGACACAGCATATATGGGAGATTAAGGTTGAGTGAGAGATGAAGAACAATGTTTAAAGTGGTTCCGATGGCTTAAACAAGCAATTCCATGTCCATTGATATTGTATTAATGTACGAGATCGTCGCTCAAAGTAGGGCCCGTGACTGTACTGAGAATACAAGAGAGAGAATATGCTATTCTGAGTTGAAATTAGCTAATCCCACAAAAGGGGCGAGAGAGAGCCATCTATTTATAGTGGATGAATTGAGGTAATGATTACCTGAATTCAGGGCGGAGTGGGTTAGATTGTCGTGCAAATCCTTCCCTGTGGCCGGTGCTCACCTGCCGCCGAAAGTGATTTCCTCGACTAGTGGCGGATGACACGTGGAATGTTTTTCCCCCTCCCCCAACCTTTCACTAGTTGGGTGCACACCCATTGCTTGGCAAAGCGTGCCGCCTCCACGTTCCCGGGCATGCAATGTGGCCGCGTCTGAATGATTGCAGAACCTACCTAAACTTCCGACCACCCACGTTGACAAAGCTCGTCCCGGGCTACTTTTGAGCATAACACAAAGTATACGGGTTTGGTATGAGTTATGTTGTTATGTTTACATGAATCTAATATGAAATGTTAAAGATATTTATTTGAATATGAATCTATTCATTACTTGTGATACATGTGCTATCATTTATATCTTATTCTAAGTTATATATTATGTAATAGAATTAGCTATACAATAATAGAAGTCATAATTACCTATTACTATTGGCATGCCGAACAATAACATGTTAATCTGGAATATGATATCGATAATAAATTATTAACAATAAAGTTGCTTAAACGGAACTAATGTTGTTATTTAACTATAAGGAGAATTATCGAACAATGCGGAACAATTTATTAGTTTCTCTTGATGACTTTAGTTTGCAGTTACATAAGCATGTATTGAACAATTTTGAATTACAAATTTTTAATCATTTCAACTATTATAAATACTATAGATTATACATAGTTGTTTGTTGATGCCCGTTTTTGGCACCAACGAATTGTCACGTGCGTAATATTGATTGGTACATATACACGTGAAAATGGAATATATCAAGCGAAATAAATGCAAAGGAGTTTTTTAAAAAAGTGGTTCGATGCTAGTAGCAAGTCCTACGTCCAGGCCGATTTGTATTGATATAAGGTGTGGGTCAGTTGCAAGCTATGGATGACTTACAAAAGAGTTGGAAAAAGTAAATGCGTTTACAAGAGAGAGAGAGAGATTTTTTTCTTAGTATGAAAATGGGCGGATCCGCCCTTAATGATGGGGTTGCTTCCATTTTATACCCAAGCGCGTGTAATCATCATTAAATCCATGGTTTGGTGTGATTGTCGAGATATAATCGCTTTATGTCCCGTTTTCCCTTTCCAAGTGAACCCTACGATTTATCAAAGAGAAATGAGCGTGGTGAGCTCCATATCATTGTGATCGCGTGGTGCGTGTGCCTCGCGAGCGATCACCCTTCACGGTGGACTTTCCCACGTCGTCCCTTTGGTTTCCAGCATATGAGAAGCCCCCTAGTTTTTAAGGTTTGAGGATCGAACCTTGGAAACTAAGTCGTATGGGAGGTTTTGGTGCTCCAGCACCGAATGGGATGATCGCTTGCACGAGACTCTTGGCGAAGGCACGACCTCGGCGGCAATTCCTGCTAGCCGACCGACAATTTTTATCCTAGCCCCTTTTTTCCCCTTTTTTGTACCTTAGATTCAATGAACCCAACCCAAAGGTCCTGCGACCGTTCGCGCCCCTACTGCTATTAAAGCATAGTCGACACATTAATGCGCGATGTGGCCTGACGGATGCCGTGCGCATTAATGGCGGCGCCATGAGGCGGGCGACTTTATTACGGCAACGTGGGCCCGGCATATGCGGAGAGAGAGAGTGATGTTCGTCCGTAGGGGAGGGGTGGTAAGGTCCGATTCGGCAATCCATATAAAACTCGCATTTTTGATGAGGTGCGAAATTTCTTTGTTTGAGTGACAACCGCAAACCGAAACCATTCTTTTTTAAACCGTTTTTTCACATGCTTCTTTCGAGCAAGCGGGAAAGCGAGCTTCGTCTCGTAACTTTATCCGAGAGTAAGATCCTTTCTTTCTTTTTTTTTTTTTCTTTGCATTCGCTTGGCCAAACCAAGGGCGATGGTGTTGGGTTCTCCCTGGGCCCGGGTGAGACGGGATGCGGCGATTCCATGTGCAGAAGTGGCGGCGGCTCGAAAGTGCTTGTAGGGTTTAAGTTTGTCCCCTGCTGCAGACAAACATGGACCTAAATGACCAAGTGGTCCACAATCAATTGCCGAGCTGGAATGGAACCGTCGGAACATCCGCAAGAGGAAGGCGCTCGTCCTCGAGGAAGTTTCGGACGCGTCACCCTTGATGTCTACTCCGGTCCTCACCTGAGGAATTCGATAGGATAGCGAGTGATGTCCGAGCGAAAGTGTTCCTCGACCATGCCAGGTCGTCGCGCACTGCCCCAGTGGCCGGCCACCACGATCTAACCGAAGAGATCTTGAAGGGTGAGGAGGATTTCCCTCCATCCGGGCTCGTCCGGTCCACGATCACGGCGGGAGGGATCGCCGTCCGATGCGTGCGTTAAAGCGCATGCCGTCCATCGCTATCGCGGATGTACATCGCGTCTCAAGCGCTTAAAGGGCGAGCAAGCTGCCGGTGCTCCGGCCAATCGCTACTATCTCAAAAAGAGCGGACAAGGACTCATCTTATCTGTTCCTCGCGGAACCTACCATTCTTGCGAGATTACTGGTATCCCGGGCAATCTGACTACGAGACAAAGTTATTCTTCTTTTGCTATAACCGCTCGCGCTTTCGATCCAAGTAGGTTTTTCTTGTGGTCCATTATGGTCGCATGATCTATTATAACGAACGTTTTCTTTGGCGATAAGCAGGCGACCGCACTTGCCGCACAGCTTCGTATCTTTGGAGTATTGGACGAGGAGCGCGAGGAGGCTTGTGACGCCGCGAACTTGCGGAAGTACGGGTTTTTCAACGACAAGGCGTCTTTAAGGGGACAAAGTTAAGTTATCCTGTTCCCTTACAGGTCGTAGAATGATTTTCGTACTAACGAACAATTCCAAATGAGCTTTGATGCCTCCGGGAAAGGAGTCCGAGCAAAGCGCCTTGAGCACCATCGTCCTTCCCTCGATTGAGGAATGAGAGGTGGCCGGAACTACTCGGGTTTCCCTATCCTGCATGCCAAGTCGAAGCGATCCGGACCTCCGCCCCGTCTGTTGCAAGAGCCGAGGCGAGGGCCGAGGCCGCCTCGAGCCCAAGGCCGCTCGCCGAAAGGCTCCGGCCCAGAGGTCAAGAAGAGCCCGGAGATTGAGCACAAGAGTTTCCCGAGACCGAATCGAGAACGCGACAGGTCGCGCTAGAACCACGGAGGTTTCCGCAAAGCGTTGGGCGAGGCGTTCCATCTTGGTAAGGCGAAGGCGCGCCGATTCTAGACTCGTGGGGAGGGGTTCTTGCCCGGATACCCACCCTGGCAGCCAATAGTCTGACTGCTCCGAGTGCGAGGCCTATGTCGTCACGATGAGTTGCCGACACGGCAGCTGACGACGATGACCACGTCGGTCCCGACATCGAGCAAGGTAAAGCGATGTCGCCGAAATTTCATTACGGGTTTATTTCTAACCTTCCATATTCTGCTCGGGCGCGTTGCTCGCGATGAGGATGTCCATGGAAAATGTTAGGGGCCGCCAGAGGGGTCAAGCGACTGCGAGGAAGTGGTCGCAGCGAGCTTAGAGTCCGTAGGCCGGAAAGAACTCAAGCGTCGGGAAGCGCGAGCAGTATACGAACCAAAAGGATCTTGCCTTACGGAAGCCCGGGTTTGGGACTTCCGAAGCGGAGCTCGATCGCGTGGCGAGAGGAAGTCAAGGAAGGCTTGAGGACAACCGCCGAGCCCTTTACAAACAAGGAGGTCGAGAAAAGGAGGACCGGAGGATTCCAGCGACCTTGCACGGGAGGGCTCGCAAGCGAAGAAGATAGGAAGGCCACCGTCACGAGAAAGCTAAAGCTGAGGCCGAGCCCTCGAGAGTTGGGAGATCCGCCTCCTCGCGAAGAAATGCGAATCGGTCGAGGAGACGGAGAGAAGGAACCAAGCGGTTGCAATCGGGTCCATTTCCCTTTACAACCAAGTGAGCGAGGAACCCGGTTTGGACAATCCGACCTCCCGAGGTGTTGGAAACCCGACCTTGCGATCATGGCCGAGAGACGACAGCGCGCGGGCCGGCCTCCGAGGACCCGACCAGCGAGTGGTTTTGTTTCCCGAAGATCCGAAGCGAAACCCTTTTAGTGTAATGTTGTCCCCATTATGGTCGGGTCTTTTGACTTTTACATAAATGAAGATACCCCCTTTTTCCTTACAATGCCCGATCTTTTTCATATATATGTACACAATCGATTCACATGCGATACATAAATAAAGGAAATCTACGTGAAGCAAGAACACATGCGAAGCTGTGCGGAACAAAGTAATACTTGAAAGAAATTAACCTTAAAAGGCCCCTTGAGAGTGAGTTCGATTGCTTGGTAGTATGGTTGAGGTGCTCGCGTTCCAAGATCGGTACCTTGGAGCCGTCAACCTTTGAGATGGTAGGTCCCCGTTCCTAATCACTTTGTCGACGGTGGCGGGGACCTTCCCGATAGGTCCTAGTACAAAAGGCACTTGGCTCTCTGGTCCCGAGGAGGACTTCCTTTAACACAAGGTCTCCAACCACGGAAGTCTCTTTGCTTGACCTTGAGTCGAAGAACCTTTTGCTCGCTTGCCGGGTAGGCTACTATCCTTGCGAAGCCCTCTGCGATGCTCTTGGACCGGAGATCCAAACTTGCTCCTCATAAGCGCTTCGTTTCATCCTCGTTGTACAGTTCCTCCGAAGAGAACCAGTTTCCCAGGGAAAGCCCTCTATAGGGATCATCGCGCAAGGCAATAGGCTAGCGAAAAGGGTCAGGTGAGGTGAGTTATCCCTGTGCGCCGTAAGACTGGGAGGGAGATCGTCCGCCATTTTTCCCCCTGCCTTGCCCGAGCTTGGCCTTGAGTGTGCTGGATGGTCTTGTTGTGCTCCAACTTGGCATTTGCTTTGCGGTCTAGCGCGAGCAAATTTTTTATGGATGCCCGCTCGTCATGAACTGCGAACTCCTCATTATCGTACTTTCCATTATCGAGATAAGTGGTGAGGGATTAAGTAGCGCACACTATGTTCTTGAAAATGAAGTCTTTGACTTTAGAGGTGCATGATCGCGCTAGTGGCTCCCGCCTGACCATTTTGTGAAATAGTCTCTGAGACCACCCGCATACTTGGACTTCCCTTCCCAGGCCGCATGGGGAAGATTAGTCCGATCCCCCATGGAAAATTGGCCGGAGGGCTAGACATAAGGTAATCAGCTCGTGAGATGGGGCTCGCGAATGTTCGGCGAACAAGCGCACTTGTCGCTTCTTGCAAAGTGTGGCGCATGCTTCTGGATTCGGGGCCAATACGAGCCTGCCTTGTGTGGTTACCAGAGATCCCTTCATGAATTTCCCTCATGCGTAGTCTACTTCTTCACTAGTTACATCGAGGGAGAGGACAGCTGAGAATCCCTCTCCCTTGTGCGTGATCCGATGAGGTGTTTGAGCGACACTGACTCGTAGGACCCTTGCCTCGACTTTGTCGTTAGGCAAGGTCCCTGGTTAGGTCCTGGGACATTGAGTCATCCAGAAATGGGCCAGGGTTGAACCACATTCACGCTGTACGATGTGATAAGTTGAGCATCGCGAAACAAAGGGCAAAGAATGCTATCGAGCCTCAAATCTAATGATGAGGCTATCTTTGCCTTAAGGCCGGTTCCCACTATAGAGTTGCTCTCTGGGGATACGAGCGATTTCAAAGTGCTTAAACGACCCCGAGAGAGACCTTACTTTTCTTCCGTAAGCCGACATGCTCCAACCTTCTTGGCTTAAGGTATTCCCCAGAATTGCGTGACGACAAGCAGTCGCTATAAATACCGATGTGATTGCACCCATTTCTTTGGCTAGTCGCCAACCCGGTGAAACCAGAGCTTTTGTGTTCGAGACTCATTGTTGGTCACTTTAAACCTAACCGGAAGAGAATACCATGAATCGATCCCCTACGGGAGGGCTCACGAGAAGACCCGCTACCGCTCTTTCTTTGTTTGATAACCCGTTTCCGCGGTAGAGGTTCCAGTCGGGACGAGTTAACGGATAGTTTCTGGGGCCCCGCTTCGCTTTAGACCATTGCTCGCTGGGAGATAGGAAAATCCCGAGATGAATCGCAAGCGACCGCCCTTACTGATGGTCGAAACCAAACCAGGCTTATACTTAGTCGCAAGGCCTCAGTCCATGGCCCATAGCGATTTTTACCCGAGCCTCCAAGCACGGAGGACTTGCCACGAGGGGGTAATTTATCATTACATTGATTGTAATGGGCATGGAAGTAAGGTTTGCGACTACGGCACGACCGCAAAGCAAAGCTAGTCGGGCTCATTTTCGGATACCGCGTCTCGCATCCCGATGCGCCTACTTTGCATAATATACTGCCAGGCACTTTCTTCCTCGTATAGCCTTGCCGCCGACCAATGCAGAGACACGGACGTAGATGTAAAGGCGGATTCCTGGGTGGGAAGAGGCTTAGAAAGAAAGAGGTGGCTTCCCAAGATGTTCTTTATGCTCTGAATGCACGCTTCGCCATGGAGTCTTCATCTTATGGGCCTTGAACATTGGAAGAATGGTAAACAACGTGGCCAGTTAGCTTGATATAAGCCGGACTAAGTGCCAGGCTGGAATAAAGCGGTCGAGTCCATGACTGGTTTTTTGTTGTCGGGAAACTCTCCATATCAGTAGAGCTTGAATCTTTTCGAGGTTTATCTCTTATCTGCCCCGATTACCATATATCCCGAACTTTCCCCTTTTGATGATACCCGAATGAACATTTGAGAGGGTTGACTTTCAGGTTACGTAGCCGGAGTATGTCAAACATCTCGCCGAGATGCGTATATGCCTCAGGCGACACCAAAGGGATTTGGCCTTGACTCGTCCACATAGACTTCCATTGTCCTCCCGGATTGCGATGAGAACGACGGTGATCAACTCGATAGTCGCACCCACATTCTGAGGGCCGGAGGCATGACTTTATGGGTTTGAAATATGCCCCCGACCCCCGTAAGTAATTGCCGGTATGCTCCTCATTCCGGCTTATACATCGATTTGATTGTATCCCGAGTATGCATCCATGAAGCTAACGAGTAGTACCGGAGGTGGCATCAAGCAGTAGTCGATTCTTACGAAGAGGGCTGCCTTTAGGGCAAGCTTTGTTAGGTCGCCGGGGAGGGGTCTCGCGAGGTCCGCCACTTGCCATTTGGCTTTTTTACCGCAAGGGTTAGCAACCGAGGTCGATAGACCTGTGAACGAAGATCCATTTCGAGAAGGTTCTCCGCACGATTAACGCCGCGTACCACTCCCGGGATCCATCGCCCTTCTCTTTGGCGCTTGGTTTACTTCACCTTGCCGACGTCAGAGAATGGCAATAATGTTGGTTGATCCCAGCCATATCTTGCATGCGACCGCGAACACATCAATGTTCTCCCTCGAAGCTAACGGGGCCTGGGGAAGGCCGGAGCCTGGTTGGTTGAGACTTCGATCTTTAGCATTCGGCTCGCTCCTTTGGATCGACCTTGGGCCAGATCCTGCCAAGAGGAACGGGGGGCCACGGGGGGCAAAGGGAGGTCAACCGGATCACAGTCTATATATCCTCCACCAAGACCAGTTGTGGCTCGATCCAATTGATCGCATACTGGCAGGAACGGGCACATCGAAATGCCCTTTCCCTTTGTTCGCCATTTGGACCGACTTTACATAGCATTGCGAGATGCGCTTGCGATAAGCCACCTCCCCATCCCCTAGATGGAGTGGGGGAACTTCATCTTGGAGATGATAAATGGAAGGGTGCACTGAAAGTTCTCGCGAGTCGCCTAAGATTCCATTGAAGGCCGATGCGATCCCACCGGACCAAGATCCGTAACCCTAGTCACCTGTAAGTGATCGCCGAAAGCATGTGAGGTGGTTGGATTTGTCCTGATGGGGAGTGATCTGCGTCGTCAAAGGCATCGTGAAGCCAGTCGGCTGACCGATTCATTCTATCAAAGCGACTTGAAGCAGATGTTCGCAAAGGTAAAGGCTCGTTGTCCTAAGCGTTTGCAGACATTGTGACACCCTATCGGGGTGATCACCAAAGCATCCTGCATGAGGATGGTGCAAGCGTACCTTGCCTTTCTCGCTGAAGGTGATTGGTTCCTCTTTCGGCTTTTTGAGGTCAAATTGGGCCGAGGTGTTCATTACCCTTTGATTGGTCCATGGTGCGCCTAAGCGAGCATATTTCCCTTTCCCTGCTCCCAGCGTGTTTCTGAGGTGCGGACCTCCAGGGTTATGTTAACACTATGTCGTGCGCCTGCGATCACGGCGGCTTTTTCTTTCGCTTCCCAACCCTTGGTTTTTTTTCCTTTTTTTTGGGAGTCATCAATATGCCCCTCCCCTGAAGTGCCCCCGCCCCCTTCTTGATAAGCTCTTCGATAGCACCACTTTAGAGCTCGCATTCATCGAGTGAGGTGCCCATTATCCCAAAGATGGTAAGCTTTTTTGGCGTATTTCTGGTCGCGTAAACTGGGTTTTTCATGGGTTCAAAGGGCTCATTGCGGCAGGGTTGGGCCTCCTTCCAGAACTTATCAAGGATTGCCGTATGGACGCGTTGAGGGTGAGTATTATTGAGCATCGCGATCGCGATGAGGACGGAGCATAGGACTTTTACGCCTCGTAAGCAGGGGTTTCTTCCAAAACGCAGATCGTTAGGTGTCTCCTTTGCGATCGCTCGCCTTGTATCCCCTTCCCCGGGACCGTGTGCTTTGTTGGAAGTGCCGTGATCGCGGATGGCGGAGTGCCACCAAGCGAATTTCCCTCTATTCGAGAATACTTTTACGCGAGGTTATGGAACTGGTGAGGGAAATGTCGTCCTCGGGCCTATGATTCTTTCCCCACGGAGTCGTTTGCGGGCGAACTCCTAGGCTCTATAAGTTCCGGATGGACTCTTCAGGCGTGAGCCACTTTGTTGAGTTCCCCCACCAATTAAGGCGGTCAATGTAAGGCATGGAGGATTCGTCTTCTTTCTTGCCTTATGTTCTTGAGGTAGCTCAAAGGCATTGAAAATTTCCGTTGGCTGGAAATTGCCGCGAGGCCGTTCCGTGCCTTCATCGAGGCCGAAGCGTCATCCCAGGCGACCTTTTAACCACCGTTTGGCGTGGAAGAAGTCGGCGTCCACCCGGCCAACAACGGCATTTTGCAAGGTCCAAAGAAAACCTGGTGGAGGCTTTCCAATCAGTCGTTGAAACTTCATATAAATGATCCTGCGGATCATAGTTTCCATCAAGCGGCCGCATATCGCATAACGAACCCCAAACTTTGGTGGAAGTGGAGCGGCTAGCAGGGAGAAAAATGGGGATGTTTGAGGCGGCCTACTGCTCGTTTCTGCTCCCTACACAATCCGAGCTCGGGTTTGGCGCTCCTCATTGTGTATGGAGCCAAAGGTGGGGGTTGCTCACCCGTGCAGCCCCTTGCCTCCTCCCGGTTGCCGTTCGGGGAGTCCAGGTCGGATTCCTCCTCCGCCTCGGCCCGGGCATTTCCCACGCATTTGACTACTGCCCGACTAGGCGGGTGTGAAGGCGATGGGTTGTGCGAGGCACTTTTCCACGACCCTCGCGGTGGTACACCAACCGGGTCCCCGCGAGGTGTGGGCCACCACCTGTGAGCGATCGGGATCGGGTTCTCCGGTGTGATCGAATCATCGCGCCCGTTTTCGCTTGGGTTTGCTGCGGCGTGGCATGGGGCGCTCGATTCACTTTTTCACCCCAGTCTCAATTCTTTGCCCGACACCCCTGCTGGGGCGCCCTTTTTGTGTTCGGCGGCCTTGGGAGCGTAGGCTTATGTTTGCCCACTTGCCCTTACCCTTGCGCTGACTTTGCGTCTGCGTGCGGCTGGACTATCGCCCACCCTTGCCACGGCTGCGCGACTGTGGCATTGGTGGTTGTACGCTCCGGCCATGTCGTAGATGACATGCCTTGGTCCCAAGACAGGTCCAACCCTTCACGGTTGAACCGTCAGAAGAGTATTGTCCCGAACCTCTCGTAGGTTTAACGATGCAGGTCGGGTCGAGGCTTCTGGGAATATTCCCGCCGACATTTTTGCTTGGCGGGAGTATGTTGGAAGGGAGGGTGTCCCTGGGCGAGTAGGGGACTCTTGGGAAACCATTGGCCTTGGATTCGCCCTTTGCCTTTCGGAGTTCGGGAGGTGCGGGCCATTTGTAGCAGTAAGAACCCGGTAGGTCAAAGATTCTCCCCGGGATGAAGGGTAGACACTAAATCAGGGGCCCTCCAGCGGCCAAGCTGTTGATGCCCGTTTTGGCACCAACGGTTGTCACGTGCGTATTATTGATTGGTATATAATACACATGATGGAATATATCAAGCGAAATAAATGCAAAGGGGAGTTTTTTAAAGTGGTTCGGATGCTAAGGTAGCAAGTCCTACGTTCCCTGATTTGTATTGATATTAGTGTGGGAGTCGGATAATGCTTTGACTGACTTACAAAAGTTAGGAAAAAGTAAATGCCCCGTTTACAAGAAAAGAGGGGGAGAAGAGAAAAGTTTTTTCTTAGTATGAAAATGGCGAATCCCTTAATGAATGGGGAAGGGTGCGGCTTATTTTATACCCAAGCGAGTGTGTAATCATCATTAAATCCATGGGTTGGTGTGATTGTTAGGATATAATCCGCTTTATGTCCCGTTCTCCCAGCCTGACCCTGCGATTTATTTCGGCGAGGGGAAAAGGGAAATGGCGTGTGAGCTCCCATATCATTTTTGGCGGTCGCGTGTGCGTGTTGCTCGGCGGGGAGCGGAGTCACCCAACTCGTGACTTTCCCGTCGAGTTTCCCTTTAGGTTTCAGCATAACATTGTTATTGAATAATATACATTTAAATTGAATTAATGCAAGAGATATATATTTATTAATTATTTGGTGTATAAAGGATTTGCAAGAAGGAAAATAATACAACCAGCGATGGTAGTGCAGGGATTGGGGTTTTGCAACGAATGCGTTGTAAATCCCCACCGACCGTTATTAATTTTAACTTAATATTAATCAAGCGTTCGAGATTATTATTCGCCGTATCGATACACGGAATTCGTGTACCGTACATATGTAGTATACTTTCTTTGCAAGAATAAGTTGTTTATTTTATAAAACCTGACAATGTTATTATTATTATTTTGAATGCCAGATCAAATATTGAGAAGCAAAATCAATGAGAATACGACAGACAAAATGTCTGGAATTAAGAAAGAGACGCAATGAATATTCTAATTTCAAAATAATTACAATTTTTTTATTATCATCTTATTTATCTAATTAATACATTCATAATTTGCAGCTTTTAATTCACTTATGAAACAAAGATCCAATAAAAATGTTATATCACCGTGATGAAGGCACTTCTGAAAACCAGAGCAATGTACTGCCTGATGTACTTGAAGTCTTGAACATCAAGGTAACTGTGCTTCTTTTAATTAATTTAATACGAGAAATACATATTTGGTAATTATTTTGTGTACAAAGAATTTGCAATACGTCTTTAGTAGCCACGAATTAGTTGTTGCTAACATACCATTAATAAAATTGTGGAATAAGTTTATTTGTTTTATAGCAATCTGACAGTATTATTCTTATTATTTCGAATTCCAGATGACATATTGAAGAAGCAAAAATTCAAAGAGAATAGGACATACAGAATGTTTGGATTAAAGAGAATGAGAGGTAAGAAAGATTACATTTTCAAATAATTACAATATTTTAATCATCTTGATATTTATCTAATTACTACATTTATAATTTGTAGCTCTTAAACTATCTAAAAAACAAAAACCTAAGGAAAAGGTTACTCTGTCAAAAAAAAAAAAACAACGTGAGTTTTACAAATATTTGCAAATAATTACAATGTTTTGATTATATATATTGTGCAGGTATTAATGAATGCAAAAAACAAAGATCTAATGTAGACATTACTCCATCAGAAAAATCTGACCGAGAGTTCTATAAGTATTATCGAATTTCAAGCAATATTATTAATTTCTTGTATTTGTAAATTTATTTTTCCTGTGAACAGCAAATGCAAGGCCCTAGAACTTTGGTGAACCATCCTATACTTGCAAATATTGTGGAGCAATTTTGTGGTATGAAGAGCCTACTATTAAAAGCAAAAATCCAACCTCTCCTGCATTTTCTTTTTGCTGTATGGATGGCAAAGTTCAATTGCCACTATTGAAAGAACCACCTAAACCATTGAAAGGATTATTAGATGTAGCCAATGGATCGAAAGAAGGTAAATTCAGAAACAAGATAAGAATGTACAATACAGTATTCTTACTTACTTCAATGGGAGGAACAATTGATCATAATATCAACAAAGGGAGTGGTGCATTTGTTTTTAGACTTTGTGGATAGAATTACCATCATATAGGGTCATTGCTTCCGCCTACTGAAAAGAAACCTACGTTTGCACAGCGCTATGTATACGACACACAATGTGAAACCAGTCACAGATTGAATTGTATGGGAGATTATCTAGATGAAGGTTGCATTGACAAGGATTTGTTGCAAGAATTACAATTCATGCTAGATAGGAACAATGAATTGGTTAAAGTTCTTCAATTTGCCAGGGACAATATTCATTCAAACAGTGTTCCAGAAATGCTATTAAAAATTCATAGAGAAAGAGATGGAAGACAGTATAATTTGCCAGTTGCATATGAAATAGCAGGTCTAATAGTTGGTGATATTGGAATATCTGAACGTGGAAAAGATGTTATTGTTTACCATTCAAAAGAAGGTCTTCAGAGAATTACTTATTTACATCCAAGTTTTATGATATTAAGTTATCCAATTTTATTCCTATACGGAGAAGATGGATACAAAATTAACATTGATCATAGAGTTTTGGAGAACAATGAATCTTCTAGGAGAAAAAAATTAACAATGAGACAATTTTATGCCTTTCAATTGCAGTATAGATTAAATGAAGGTCATACTCTAATGAAATCTAGCAGACTACTACAACAATATATTGTAGATGCATATATGGCTATCGAAAAAGAAAGGTTTCGTTGGATTAGAAATAATAATAAAAAAATTAAGAGGCGATTTGTACAGTGGATGATGGATGCTCTTTCAAATGGAGATATGAATCCACAACATATAGACAAATCTACATTGTTGCCATCCTCTCACACTAGTGGTCCCCGATATCGTGTTCAAAATTATCAAGATGCTATGGCAATTTGCAGGACTTATAGATATCCTGATATTTTTTAGACATTCACATGTAATCCAAAATGGCCAGAAATTCAGTATATACAAAATGCTATTGGGTAGTGTGATGAAGAAGGCAGAGTAACTGCAGTGCGCAGAGTGTTTGAGATAAAATTACTTGAATTGATGAGAGAAATAAAACACGAGAAATATTTTGGTGAGACTGAAGCAAGTAAGTACTCTGATGAATAACATGTGTATTCTATTGAAAATAACTACTTTATTAATTAATTATCATATGCAATTATGTTATATAAACCAATATTAACCATATTATATTATTTTTTTCAGTTGCCTATACAGGTGAGTTCCAAAAAACTTTCTCAAATGAACAATGAACTAATTAATTATAAATATATATTTTTTTGTAGTTGCATTGCCATTGATGGTGCCTCAAGTGGATTCTCAAGTGGTGCTAGTTCGAGTGGAAAATGTGATGCCGAAATTTGCAAGAATTTATGCTCCAATTTGCACAATGGCGCTGGAATTTATGCTCAGGGTTTAAATGTTCTCTACTGTCTGTGCACATTCAATTGTTCTTAATTAGTTATCATAATAATTATGTATTGATTTTATTGACACATTCTTAATATATCTTTTTGAGCCATGATTCTTGTTATCCACCACGAACGATACTTCCGAATCCATAAGGAGGATTTTTTAATCCACAACCAAAAAAAAAAAAATGTCGAATCCACGACAAAACAAATTTATTAATAAGTCATTGATTATTGTCGGTAACATAGCAAACATATTTACATAATTGATAGTATTAACTGAACATTCAATTGCGGAGCCTGATAATATTTTCTGGGGGGACCAAAATATTATCTTCATTGAATAACGGAGCCAAAAAGTAATAAGAAAGTTACATTTATTGGGGCTAAAGTGTTATCTTCTAAAATTAGGGATAATCAGAGTGAGAGAAACTACATTTAAAGGGGTTAAACATTATTTATCTATATAAATTTAAAAAAAAAAATTGTGGGCTCGGGTTAAGCCATGGCCACCCCAGGCCTAAACGTAACTCCGCCCTAACGCGTAGTTACGTGTGGTTCGATGTATGTCACTTTTATGAACCAAACTTAACCTTGATCCCTAAACGTTAATTTAAGCCGAAAAACCATAAAAATGTATCCTAGAACCCTAGCATCTTTGACAATATGAATATGAAGAAAATAATGCAAGATTTTGGCGCATTCATACTCTTGTATACTTGTACAGCGCAAAACGAGTTCACAAATCACATAGGATGATCTTTACAAAAGTAAGTGCAAAAACAAATAGTTTGCTTACACACCCCAATAGCATTTGGGAATTTTCAGCATCCCTGGTTGCATTCTCAATCTCACAGTTCTTCATTTCAATTAGCTTGTGACATTTATGCTCTGGGATCCTTGCTCCATGCACAAAATTTACACCCAAAGATGGGCCAAAACCATCACCTCTTCAACCCCAAAAAATAAAAATAAAAAAAATTTAATAGAGAACTTCGTACATCAGTCGTATTTCTAATGTAAAAGAAGAACCTGAGAGGAGGGGGAGGAAGAGAGGGAAGAGCAAAGAAGAAATCTTCATGTTTTGAACTGAAGTGGGTGGTTATTCTGATGAGGTTTCTTCTTCTTCTTCTCTGTAAGTTTGTATTAATGGCGAAACTGTGTGTTGCTAAAGTGAGTGAGTGAAGATATACTTGAAATTGTTTATTAAAAAGAAAGAATAAAGTGAAATGTGCAGCCTCAACTTCACTTTCTCAAGTACTTGTTTCAAGCCTCTTTGACTAGAGACAAAGAACTTATTCTTTCCTTCTTATATACTTCTTTTAACTGTGCCATTTTGAAGCCTCCAGTCTTCTTCTCCTTTGTATCAATTGCCAAGCCAAGTTTTCATTATATTATTAATAACCATTTGTTTTATTATGTTGATGAGATTTGCTACACTTAATGGGGATCCTCTCTCTGAATTTATTATTATTTTTTCTTGGTATCCGGGGTATTCGAGCTAGCTTGCGTGCACTCCGGCTATTCCCCCAAGACCCTGAAATTAACGGTCAGGTAAGCTTCTAGTTGCTACCCTTTATTAATAATTGTGGAGATTCGAATTCAAAACCTTTGAGTAATACACTCAAGAGTCCCAAGCGAACACCAAACTACCTAGAGGTAATTCTCTTTCTGGATTTGAATTCTCGACTAATTTAAGTTTTCCTAATATTTGAAGGATCTAAAAACATGTGACAGCTCAATCATCTAATGAATATGATTGATTTTTAAATTTTATTTTACTTTTTCTCAAATTTAAACTTTACTTGGATGGTAGATCTTTCTCGTCTATCATACACACCATTCACACCTGTATTAAAGAATTTTTTTTGACAAATTATACTCTAATAAGAATCAAAATCCAAGAAACATAGTTGAACTTGAATCGGCACAAAACGAGTTATTCTGGTTTTAGATTAATCCAGAAAAAGTTGGATGGAGACGATTCCAAGAAACATAATTGAACTTGAATCAACACATTACAGATTGTCTTGATCCGAAAAAGTTTAATTGAAACATGAGAGTTTATAGACACAAAACATGAAAGTTTTTTTAAGTCCTTAGAAGTTTCCAAACAGCCATATCAGCCCTCAATATATCAAAATAATGGATCCAAATCCAATGCTACACTAGTTTTTGTTATGAATTGAACTCTGTAATGTTGTAGGGCTAAGTTGAAGGCCGAATTAAGCACACAACTGAGTATGAGATCAACCAGACCCGCAAGCAGAAGCTTAAACCACAATTATGACAATAAAGATCTTTTTCTGGGATTTTACCCAGAAACCATGTCTATGCAGTTTTACTTTATGCTTAAAAGATGAGAATGGAGGAAACACATCCTGAATATTGATACTTGATTGCACAAAACTATACATGAAACCTGAAAATAAGCTTCTAACTCATAAAAAAACTTTCTCAAATGTCCAGGGAAAAGGTATCTCAGAATCTCAGCCATTCACATCACAAGAAAGTTACTTGTTGAGTTGAAAGATTAACAAAAATTGGAGGAAATCATTAAACTAATTTTGAAGACAACCTCCATCGAATGTTAACTTTGCATAAAAAAAAACAACCTTGTTTGTAATGTAAAATGTGACTAAATAAAAACTATCTAATCATGTCAGGTTCGAGCCTTGGTTCGGGTATGGATTCAGGAAGACGTTCGGGTCTTGGTTTGGAGATGGGTTCGGGAACAGGTTCGGGTCTTGGTTCGGATATGGGTACAGGAACATGTTTGGAGTTAGGTCCGGGTCTGGGTTCAGAGTGTTCGGATTCTGGATCAAGGGAACGAAGATTTGCTCACCGGGGTTGGCTCAGGATTCGTCTCGTTCAACAAATCTTCGGCTTGCTGGAAGTTAACATTCATAAGAGTCACACAATGATCTTTGAGTCTTATAAGAATGTTTGAGGCTTTGTCTTTGACCTCGAGAAACCTGTGTTTGGTAAGCCAGCTAACAACACTCCCTAACTGCAAAAAATAAAAACATCAAAACAATCTATGAAGTAATATAATGGAAATGTAGTAAAATAAATCAGATCATTACCTCAAAAATTCTATGTAATTGAACAGAATCAAACGTCTTTCCATCGAAACGGTTTTTTTGGGCGTTCCTCTGGCCGTTGTTTTGAACATTATGTCTCTCTCTCTGTTTATCTGCTCGTGCAAGCTTTGGAGGATATCATCGATGTCGGAGGCAGCTAACAACTCCGAATTTTCTATGAGAAGAGAAATATCAAATATAAGCAGAGAAGAAACGCAAGGAGAGAGTGCATGGTTTAGCTTTTTATAATATTGCCTGTGGTCCCAGGGTTTAGGGTTTTAAATTCATATATCCAGAGAGCACTGCACTCCCTAGCGTGGCATTTTATCATCTATGTTTTTCAATTGAAAGATCAAATAAGTTAACATTGCTATTGGTTTTTGAAACTACCTAAATATGTGTTCTTTGCACTATCTTCAGGCAGAAACTGGGTTTATGTATCCTACCTGTGGTCTGAAAGGGCTGGCGGGAATATTTATATACTGATAATTTTAGTGCCCAGGAAAAGACTGAATAAGTTGTTTTTTTCCCCTTGGGTGGTAGGCTTTTGGGGGGGACAGGGGAAGGGGGCGGATCATCAGATGTGAGTTGAGGGCCACTATGTGTTATCATTCTTGAATCATGAGTTTCAAGTGCGAGTGTCCGACTTGGGTCTGCTTAAATCATTTATGAGTGATTAATGGAAAGTCCATACTTGCTGCATTAAACTTGCAAGTGCTTGTTTACTTTTCTTGTGGAGTTTTTTTCTTTTTTTTTTTAATAAATATCAAAGAGTTCCTTGGCAGTTTTGGGCAACTTAATTTGCCCTTTTTTTTCGAGAAAATTTAGCTGCCCGGTCCCCCCAAGTATGTATTTAAGAAAATGGCCTTGAAACTGTTCATCAAATTTTTTATAATTTAGAGAAGATGACGTGGCATAGTTAAGATTAATTAAACACGTAAAATGGGTTAAAATGAAAAGATTAAAACATATGTGGGCCGAATCAAAAATAATGAAAGTTTTCAAAATTTGAAATTTTGCAAAACAAGCCCCACTAACTATTCACGTCGCTTAATCGAAATTCATCTTGAAAACGCGATTTCTTGAACGAAAGGGAAAGGGACGCGATTTTTCCGATCGAACACCAATTGATTTGCGACCTAAATCAATTTCTTGAACCCTAAACCGAATACGATCCACGATTTTTCGGCGATATAGTCGCGATTTTCGTCGATTTGTTGAACCCTAAAATCAATTTCCTTAACCGTAAACGAAAACAGCATTTGTTTCGCATCAGCGTCCCAGTTACCGATCGAAATGCATAAACTTTGACACCAAATTCAATCCAAAACCATGAGTGACCGACAATGAGGAGGGAAGCCCAACGCCACTTCGAATCCCTGAATTCCGGTGGGCGGCAAGGGGGCTTCAATGGGTTGCTCCGGGTGGATCATCGACCATTGAAGGTGGTCCACATGTAGAGGAGACGCGGCACAAGAAGCGAGGGAAGAACCACGCAAAGGGGAGTGCAAGAGCGGAGTCGGGCGAGTTCCGAGGCCGAAGGAGGATTCCGGAGGGAGGAGTTCGAGGCCGGGAGGTGGATTCGGCGAGTTCCGAGGCCGGGAGGAGTCGCCGGAGGATCCAGGCGCGAGGAGAAACCGGCCGAATAAGATAGTAAGTAGTTTGGGAATGTTGCGATCATTTGTATCGCTTAAGCAATTATTCTGTTTACTCGTGATCGCAGCAATGATCGCAAGCGATAAAAATGATCGCAAGCGATCGAGATCGCTTAAGAGATCATGAGTGTTTACTCTTGGTCGCTTAAGCGATCTTAGTCAGGCGAATCACAGTTAAGAGATTCTCGGTTAACTAGTCGCTTAAGCGATTTAAAATCGCTTAAGCGATCTTGCATGAGACATAAAGATCTCTTAAGCGATCCGAGATCGCTGCGACTACTGGTTTTGGTTTATTTTTGTTGATGACATTTTATTTATATCGATTGTGCATGTGCGGACCGTAAGAGAGTACGAGTTGGAGCCTATAAGTGAGAAGGCCCTACTTATCCCGCAAGGGTGACGGTGAGGTCGAGCCTGGGAGGTTTTTTGACAGAATAAGGGCCATTTTAGCTAGAATGAGGCATGGTGAAAGAGATTTTGGTGGCACTTGTTTCGGGCGCTTTTAAGAATCGGAAAAAAGTGGAAAAAGTCATTTTGGGGGCAGGGGAGTGCATTACATGTTGATGCACTCAATAAAATGCAACAAAAAAAAGAAATGTGGTTCGTGGTGGAGGGAAAGCCCACTACGGTTTGGTATGATGGAGTATGCGTTGGTGACGGGCTTAGGATGCGGGAAAGTGCCAACTAAGGCGGAGGCGGAGGCGCGCGGAGGGGCAGTGCGGGGAGCCATAAACTTTTGTAAAAAGGTTTTGAAAGGGGCAAAGTCTATTACGGGGAAAAGTTTTAGAGAAGAGGCTATATACGCTTCGGTTTAGTGATGCGAGAGAAGATAAAAAGTGTGCTTGATATTGTTTTTTACATTCTATCTTATTGTGGTGACTCAACAAAAGGCGTTGAGAAAGATTGGTGTTCTTTGTTGTAGACTTGGAGTTCTTTAATTCTTATCCGTGGGGACGGATATCATTTGAGCGAACCATCAAGAGCCTGAAAAAAACCGGACATGGCGTCAAAGCATGTCGAATGGGGGTGGGAAGGCTAAACCAAGCACGTATAATTTGTTTGGCTTCCCATGGGCAATGCAGGGTAAATATTAATAGCTCTATGTTATATTTTTTTATAATATGTGTGTTTGAATAATGACATGGGTGTTTTTTTACAATGTAGGCTTGGATGTACGAGGCCATCCCCTGCTTCGCTAAGGCGGGGGAGGAGCAAAAATGTGAATGTGCAACGGGCAATTTCCTAGGATGTTGCGGTGGCATGTCGAGCTGTAACCATTGGGATTATGGCCAATTAGAGATTGAGATTCAAGCAGCTGGCGTAAGATTGAAGGATTAAGCTTTTGAATATGCAGTTGCTTTTTTATTTTGCTTCAATCTGATTGATTTTTATTTCTTATTGCGGAGTCGTCCGTCCTTTTTGACCGCTATGGGGGATGAAGCGGAAGAAGGACTATGTCACATCTTTCGAGCAATGGAGGATGAAAGGGATGAGCAGATAGACCGCGATGCGGGACCTAAAAGGGGTCACGCATGTGATGGCGATTGCGGGGCCATTGCTTGACAATGTCGTTGATGCTGAGGATAATGAAGCTCGGGGGGCCGAGGATGAGGATAAAGAGGAGAAGAGGGAGGAAGAGGTTCGTATGCCTCAGCAAACCGGTACAACAAGTACCGCTTTGCCGAGACATCGGCGTAGGGAGAATGAGGGTTGTTGACCTCATAAACTGGCTCGTTTGAGAGTTTTACAATGTACTCCCGCTTTATGCAAAGCTTGAGAAGATGGAAGAAACAATGAAAAGGGGTGGAGAAGAAAGTGGATAAGGTGGGAGGGAAAGTAGGTACAATGGAGGGCGAAGTTGGTACAATGGAGGAGGAAGTTGGTGGAGAATTAAAGGCGGTTGAAGTGCAAAGCGGCTTGAAAAGAGAGCCGAAAGAGCAAGTTTGTGAAATCGCCTTACATGGTAGTGACACGAGGTAAAGAAGAAGAAAATGAAGAAACAAATGGAGGAACAACCGAAATGGAGGAGGTTGAGGAGGTTGGTGGTGGAAGTGGGGCGGTGATAATGGAGGAGGGAGTTGGGAGGCGAAGGAAGCGGGGATGTAAAAATGGAGGAAGGGGGAGGAAGTGGGGAAGGGAAATTGGACTCAAATGTCGATTTGTATAGGCCAATAGAGGAAAGGAAAAAACTCTTTTATGCCTATTACAATGGATCGGGAATTGATGGCCATATAAAGTGTAAGGCAGGATTATCCAGGGAATGGTTTCAAGTTGTTGTTGACGATGGGGACGTGGCTTGAGGACTCGGTGAGTTATTTTCACATAATTTTCCTTATTTTTTGCCTGTGTTTTCTATACTTATCTTGTTGTTTTTATTTGATGCAGCACATCGATGAGATATTGGCACTGATGAGGCTACGACAGACTAGTGATGGTGATCTGTTGTATCCCGACTGTGCTATCACCGATGTGGCGTTTGGGCAACGCTTGTTTTGGCATATCGCACTTTAATTAAAAATGTCGTTGCTTAGTGGTGTAGGAAAAGGGAAGCGAAAAATGATTGGTACTATGATCGGTTGCATCCCCACCCCGATGATTTCGGTTTGATGCGATTATGCGATGCGTAGGGGATCGGCCCCAAATATGGCCATGGTTGGGCCTTTGTTAAAAGAGTGTACTGCATCATCCTCGTCAAACAGATACACTGGATAGCAGTTGTTGAGCATCTAGAGGAGGGGTTTCTGAAGATCCTTGACTGCAACCCAACCATTTGTCGAGACAAGCAGTTGGAGGTCGAGTTGGACCCACTGTCCCGAGTTGTTCCCCGCGGCTATTGCATGACAAATGGGATGTTTGGGCACTTGGTGATCGGTACTAACCCCAGGAAAGTGGCCAATTGCGCTCTACACCCTTGGGAATAAATGAGTCAAGGTAAATTTTGTTTAAAACTAACTTACATAATACAATTGTTCTATAAGTTTATTATAATGCTAATGTCTTCTTCCTATTGTAAGCAACTGAATGTGGGGCATATGCCTGAAATTTATTCAGTTTGACATGACCAACAAGCCCGATGGGACGCTTGAATAGCGAAACAATGAGAGACTGTCGGGAGCGGGGCTCAGCCGATCGGCTTTACATGGGCGTATAAATCCGCTTTTGAGTGACGTAACCCAATCAAAGGGTATGAATGTTGGGACGCTGAATTTTGTAGTTTATGTGATGTTGATGTTCATACTTGGGTTTTTTTGAGTTGATTGTATTTATTCTAAACCATATAACTTCATGCGACACGAGTTTTTTGACTTGTAGTTTATGAAAGATGGAATGGTCAATCTCAGAAAGTCAACGGAGGCACCATCTTGAATTTGTTGGATGCTAGTTGAGCCGAAAGCATCGGGAAGAATGATGTCGTGGGCATCTTTTTCAAGCATGGACCCTACGATACCATTCATTGTGGACTCTAAACTCTTTGGCATCAAAAACTAAATTAAAGGCGGTGTACGAAATTGTAAATAATTTACTATCTATGGTGTGATCATTGTAAAGAATTGGATCGATATTTGGGATATATTTTTTGTTTGTCCATATAAGATAATTCATCGCAGCTTTGAATTTACTATGTATGGTGTGTCCATATAAGATGTTTTTGTTTGTCCACATATTTCTCTTAAACGACCAAGACTTTTCGAAGCTGATCGCTAAGCGATCTTAAATCGCTTAAGCGACCAAGGTGTGGGCGGATGTCATTTTAGAAAGAATCGCAAGCGACATGGGTAGGGTCGCAAGCGATCATAGTGCGTGATGTCATTCTACCTCAGAAAAGATCGCTTAAGCGACCACATGTCTTTTAGGAAGAATCGCTTAAGCGATACCATTGGGTCGCTTAGCGATCATTGTCCTGGCAGTCAATTCGCGCAAACGATCGCTTAAGCGATCTATGATCGCTTAAGCGACCACATGCTTTTAGAAAGAATCGCTTAAGCGATAAAGGTGGGTCGCTTAAGCGATCATAGTCTGGGCAGAAGCCAATTCTGCCTCGGAAACGATCGCTTAGGCGACCACATGCTTTTAGAAAGAATCGCTTAGCGATCATGGGTGGGTCGCTTAGCGATCATAGTCGTAAGCCAACTTGAATTCTACCTAGGAAACGATCGCTTAAGCGACCACATGCTTTTAGAAAGAATCGCTTAAGCGATACTGGTGGGTCGCTTAAGCGATCATAGTCTGGGCGGAAGTCATTCGGCCTCGGAAAAGATCGCTTAAGCGATCCTAAATCGCTTAAGCGACCATGTGTCTTTTAGGAGGAATCGCTCAAGCGATATATATTGTCGCCCAAGCGACCATTTATCTTTTAGGAGGAATCACTTAGCGATCATAAATGCTTGCGACCATGTTTCTTTTAGGGGAATCGCAGCGATCATAAATCGCTTAAGCGACTATGTGTCTTTTTAGGAAGAATCGCTTAGCGATACAATTATCTTGACGTGTAAAAGAACTATATTAAACATACGGTTCTTTTGCGTCGATATGAACCCCTATAGGGTTGAAGAATGCTCGAGCACTGTTCGTTATTACATTTATATTAAACATACGGTTCTTTTTGCATCGTTATGAACCCTATAGGGTTCATACGAGGCTTCGTTAGCACTGTTCCGTTATTACATTTATATTAAACATACGTTCTTTTGCGTCGGTATGAACCCTATAGGGTTCATATCTGATTCGATTGAGCTCACCTGTTCCGTTATTACATTTATATTAAACATACGGTTCTTTTGCGTCAAGATGAACCCTATAGGGTTCATACGATTCGTTCAAAGCACCTGATCCGTTATTACATTTATATTAAACATACAGTTCTTTTGTACGTCAGTATGAACCCTATATGCACGTCAGTATGAACCCTATAGGGTTCATACGATTCGTTCAGAGCACCTGTTCCGTTATTACATTTATATTAAACATACAGTTCTTTTGCACGTCAATATGAACCCTATAGGGTTTACGATTTGTTCAGAGCACCTGTTTATAGCTATACTAAACATATGGGGTTTATGATTCGTTCAGTATATTTTTATATTTGTTTGCTTAATTATTTACGAAATATTAGTATATTTTTTATTAATTTTCGACCCATTAAGTGAATTAATTTTTTAGAGCTTTTTGTCTTGTTATTACATTTATATTAAACATACGGTTCTTTTACACGTCAATATGAACCCTATAGGGTTTACGATTCTGAGCACTGTTCCGTTATTACATTTATATTAAACATACGGTTCTTTTACATCGCATGAACCCCTATAGGGTTTACGATTCTGCCTGAGCACCCCGTTCCGTTATTACATTTATATTAAACATACAGTTCTTTTACACGTCAGTATGAACCCTAGAGGGTTTACGATTCGTTCAGAGCACCTGTTCTGTTATTACATTTATATTAAACATATAGTTCTTTTACACGTCAGTATGAACCCTATAGGGTTTACGATTCATTCAGAGCACCTGTTTATGGCTATACTAAACATATGGGGTTTACGATTCGTTCAGTATATTTTTATATTTGTTTGCTTAATTATTTACGAAATATTAGTATATTTTTAATTAATTTTTGACCCATTAAGTGAATTAATTTCAGAGCATACCGAAAAGTTTAAAAATTAACAAAAACACCCCCACCCACCCAACTTCCCAGATTCTAGCTACCGCCGATAGCAACAAATGACCAGAAATGTCCGATAATGGCCACTTGTGACCTTTGTCGGCCAGATCCACCGTGGATGTGGCCGGAAAAGGCTACATCTTGCCGTCCACGGACTTTTCAATGAAAATGTCCGGCGTTGGCGGTCACGGCGGCCAAATGTTGGCCATCGTTGAACGACAACGACGGCCATATATTTGGCTGTCGAAGACGGCAAGATTTGGACCTCTCCGTTCATCTACGGCCAGTTCTGGCGGATCATTTGGCCTTATTCGGCCACATTCGTGGGTCGTCTAAGGAAAAGGCCATATAGAGGCCTGTCAGGGCAGATCCAGCCAGCGTGCATCATGCCTGACCTTTCCCAGATAAGTTTTGCTCACCGGTGGCAGAATCGGCACCGTGGGTGAGGTGGGGGTGTATCGTAAATTTTTAAAACCATTTGCACAAGGATCGCAAAGCGATCCAGGATCGCTTAGCGATCATGTGATTGGCGTAAGCTAAACGCCGCGGTGCATGATCGCTAAGCGTCGTGATATCGCAAGCGAATCTTGTCTTTTTCCCATGGTCGATTAAGCGATAAAACGGATGCTAGCGATCATGTGGTTGGCGCAAACAAATACGCCGTGCATGATCGCAAGCGATCCGTGATATCGCTTAAGCGAATCTTTTCTTTTTCCCATGGTCGATTAAGCGAGAACACGGATCGCTTAGCATCATGCACTGGCGTAATCAATCGGTCAGGTGCCGCGATCGCTTGCGACGGTTTATCGCTTAAGCGATCCTGTAACGTAAAACACTTTGTCGCTTAAGCGATACACTTAGTCGCAAGCGATCGTGGGCAATGTATACTTTTGCACTTTTTCTCCCGAATTTTGACAAACTAAAATTACCAACACGTATTAATTCCATAATTTTTCCTCAATTTGACAACCTAATTCCAAACTAAAATCACCAACAAATATTTAGACCATGTAATAAGAATGCACAATATAAAGGATAATTTATTAAAGGTAGCAATAAAATTTAAAACATCAATAATTGAAAACAATAACTCATCAATGGTTGCCCTTCGCAACTCCCTCAATTTCATCCTTCTTCGAACCTAATTACTTCTGGCAACTGCTTCTCTTGTGGCCAGGTTGCTTGCAAATTGAGCACTTATTCATCTTCCGGGGAACCTCAAAGGCTGATGGAATACGCTTAACCCTTTTTCTCCCCTTTGGTGTCTTCTTGAATGGCGGCTGGAGGATAATGTCAGCCACCTCTGGCGGCACTACCCACTGCTCTTCTGGAGGCACCGGATATATTGTTTCTGAATATGCTAGCATGTAGTGATCTGTCATATAGAGAGGGGAGCAAAGTTTCATGTAAATTCTTGAACCAAAATCTGGCTTCCGTTCTTTGTTTAGTCTTTGCTAGTGCATGAGGACAAGGTAAACGTTGAATGTCAAACACTTTACAATTGCAAGTTTTTCTAACAAGGTTAATTAGAGCATCCGGACCATAGCCGCACACAGTGAACTCTTGAGCATTAAGAGGATAGGCAAACAGAGCATTTGACAGTTCCATATGTTCTCGTAATAATTTTTCAGCTGACGGAACAAGGGTTGTAGTAAAATTATCGACTCTGACGCGCTCATGGAACCACCGCGACGTTGTCCTTTGGATTGCATCAAAAAGTGCAACTATTGGAAACTCTCTTTCTATTAACAACTTGAATTTATGGACTCATATGTTCGTGGTCATGACATCAAACCTTCTTCCGGGGAAAGTAAGCTCTACTCCATCTCTCGAAACCAACATCATGCTCAAGATACTTAGCAACTCTAACATCCTTCATTCGGTTCTTTGGAAGTGCTCCTCGAACTCATCAACCCGATAAGCTTTTGCTGCCATGTAGTATGTCTGAAGGAGGCCAGCACACTTAAACTTTTGTTTTATGTTCTCACCAAGGTGCCTCATACAGAATCCGTGATGTGCTTGACGGTAAATAGTGGCAATCCTTCTTTATAGAGTTGTGCCTATCGGATATTATGCACAACTCGTCACCTGCAGCACTATCGTACGAATCGCTGAAAAAACCAAGTCCATGACTCGTCATTCTCAGAGTCAACCACAGACCATGCAACAGGATATGTGTGATTCTCGCTGTCCTGTGCAGTGGCCACCAACGATGTACCTTCATACTTTCTCGTCAGAAAGCAACCATCAACAGCCAACACCTTTCTCATGTTTACAAAACCCCTTATAGCAGAACCATAAGCAACAAAAAAATATTTAAACATCATATTCTGTTCCCACTTCAAAGCCGTCTTGCTACCTTGGTTTGTCAACTCAAGCATATAACGAACGCTTCTAATCTGCGTGCGTGCTCCGGCGTGCCCTCACAAAATCTTGTGCATGTTGTCTCCCTTTCCAACATTTCCAAGAACTAACAAGACATCCCAACTCTGCGCACAGGTCTCTGAATGTCTTTAGGAGATAGACCTTTCCCTTCGACGAACCGACTTTTGACAAATTGTCCAATAACATCAGCGAACGCTTGTCGATGCTCACCTGAAATATGTCCCAAACCACATGTGTGCTCACGGGTATATGTGCTAAGAATAAACTTTTCCAACTCCGCCAACCTTCTACAATAAATCCGTCACTTGCAATTTCGGTCACGACATGCAACCATCACAGCCAATGAATTTGACTTTTTGGTGATGAACTCAAAATTACCTTTCACAGCAACAAGTTTTAGCTTCCTCATCACTTCCTCTTTGTTGTCAAATAAATACCCTTTGTGCAACTCCGATCCATCCGTAAAGACATGAGCTGATTCACTACTAGCTCCAATTGCCCCCTTTGAACCTACATAAACGACCATAGTGTTCTCTTCCTCACAATGTACGCCTTCTGCATAATCTGTATTTAAAGGAATCTCTACATCTGTGGGAACATCTACGGGGTCCTCCTCCTCAACATTTTCATTCTGGCCCCCATCACCAACCTCTTCTATAGTGTCCTCCTCACCACCCAATTCACCTTCTACTCTTGATTTTTCAGCTAACAAATCAATGGCCTCGTAGTTCAAATTAAAACCAGGCAAATCTCCGCCTACATCCTCGTTATCCCCTTTCTTGGAACCAACGTCCAACGGTTTTTCTACATAAGAAACTCTTAAAATCAGCCTCGAACCACTATCGGTCATATCAATCATATATAACTTCACACTTTCATCCGACTTTAATATAGCAGGAGGTACCTTATGATTTTCAGGAGCTCTGCTTAAAATATACTTCACAACTATATCACTACGCGAGCAACTCAAATTACCTCTTCTAATTATTTCATCAATCAACTCATCAAAACTAACCTCGTGCTCACAAAGAATTGGTATAACTTCTTTGCTCTTCCCAATCCACTTCCACCTACTTTCTTCCTCCACCCACTCACCAAAATATTCAACACCCAAAACAACTTGTCCCATGTATAATAATAGCCAACTACCTGTAATGCAAGAAAAACAATATTCTTAAATGCTGTAGTAAGGGTTCAAATATTTTAAAAAGAATCTGCACATTCGCATATTTGGTCTGATGTATCGCTTAAGGGATCAAGGTTATTTATACTGGATCGCTTAAGCGATACACTTGATCGCTTAAGCGATCCAGTATAAACAACCATGATCGCTTAAGCGATCTTATGCCATTTACTGATCGCTTAAGCGATCTGCTCCCATACAGCAGATTTAACCAGATCGCTTAAGCGATCATATGCCACATACCTGATCGCTTAAGCGATCTATCTGCTGCATTACCAGACCTACCAGATCGCTTAAGCGATACACCAGATCGCTTAAGCGATCCATCGTACCCAGAACACATTTTCAGTCATCTCCACCTACAATCGATCCATCATACCCAAGAAAATAAATACCCAGAACAAATTTTCAACAAATTTCACTCTTTTCAACTTGCATTACATCAAACACAACCCAACAACCTAAACAACTAAATCAAAATCATAACCCAAACCCCATCCATTATTAAATCTTTGTAAATCTAAATATAAAATGTAAAAAGGAGATACACATACTTAGACGAAATGTCAGGAGGAGGAGGAGGGGGATCTTTGCCGGAGAAGATGTTAATGGTGGAGGAAGAAGAAAGTGTTAATGGCGGAGGAACAAGAAGATATAGAGGAATGAGGAAGAAGAAGATGTACAGGAAGGAGGAAGAAGAAGAAGATGCAGAGGAAGAAGAAGATGTAGACGAAGCCAAGAAGAAGAGAAGAAGATGCAGAGGTAGAGATGCGTTAATGGCGGGAGGAAGAAGAACGTTTTTGGGTTTATTTGCAACAATTTCGGGTTTGTGGAAATATAGTATAATTTTGAAAAGATTACATTAATCTTAATTAAGCACTAATTACCCTTAATCAATAATATGGCTATTTAGTTAACACCCTAAAACTTGATAGCCTTTTAATTAAATGAAAACTTCAAATGTCTTTTTAATAAACTCCCCCTTTTTTTTCAGCAAAGCAGTCGTTTTTCTTTTTTCATTATTGAAATTTTTCATAATTTACATTTTTGCTTTTGTCATATTTTACCTGTACTGTTACTGGTTTTGCATCCTAATTAGCATGCCTAGGAACCCTGGAAAGTTCTTATACAAAGCCATAGAAGTTTGTTTCACGTTGTTCATAATTGGACCTATATTTTGGTTGGTCTTACAATTTTGTAGGACCTTAATTTATTGAATTTATTTGAGATAATTTTTTGTTTTAGTATAGCTTATTTGCTGTAGAATGTGACAGAGTGATGGACCAAGTAGTTAATATAGTGTTGACAATGCATTCATGGTAATTATGCTACCATTCAACCATATAGCCTATAATCATTGTGGAGAGTTGAGATTAGGAGTTTGTGAACATCATCACAATCATTGTGGAGAGTTGAGATTAGGTGTTGCTATAATATGCTTTTGAAGCATTCCAATGTTCAGGTGGATTTAGCTTTTCAGTCTCTATAATGCAGAGAAGTTTCACTTTATTGCTGAATTTATTGAGATGAGACGTCATGCGCTGGATATTTTTGTCAACCGGATAGCTTCACATCATGAGCTGCAGCAAAGTGAGGACCTTAGAACCTTTTTGCAGGCAGATGAAGAAGTGATTTATCTAAAATCATATAGGTTATTTGACTTCATTGTAAGACTTGATGCAGCGCATGCCACAATTATGCAGTTAAGGTAGTTTAAAGGAGTTATTAATTGTCTCTTTTGATTTTTGATTCTTGATGGGAGGTTAAAGGCAGTTGATGGGAGTTACTTGATCCCTAACCTAATCATATATAAAGATATCATTTTCTCCATCAAAGATATATCACGAAAATACAAAAGAAAGAAAAGGTTTTGAAAGCATAGGCTAGAAGACATCTCTCAAACATTCACTCACAAATCATTCACGTTTTAGCTTTCTACAACACTTGAACAATATTGCTGGAGGTAAGTGATTAAATTCTGCATTATATTACATATGTAATATTCCACATTTGGTATCAGAGCCATGCTTCTTGCTAATTGTTCAGTGTTAAGATGTGATGAACTATGATATAATTTTATTTATGTTTTTTATTTAATCCTGATTCTCTCATATTCATGTTTGGGAATTTTGTTTGGTTAAATTAGTTAGAAAATTAAATTCCCTGTGAAATTATGAGAAAAAAGGGCTTTTGAATCGTCTAAAACGGAGTTAAATTGAGTGAGTTATGGTATTTTAAATTTTCGGGTTCAAAGTGGGTTGTTTTCGGATCGGTTATCCGGTTTAGACCCGGCTGGAGGTTGAAGACGACTGGGCCAAATAAACGGCAATTCGTTTTTATTTATTTTTTAAAAACGACATGTCGTTTTTTGAATTAAAAAAATAAAAATAGAGAGTCTTGACTCAAACACAGGATCATTTGGTTAGTAATTGACTCAGAACCCAACAGCTGATTTCATTTTGTTTGGCTAAAGTTAATTTAGTCTGAGCAGAATGCTTTTAATGCAGCCATAACAAAAGTTAAAACTCCGTTGTCGTCAATTGAACCCAGCACTCTTACATGACAATTACATGTCTTGACCATTGTGCTACATTATTTCTTGTGGTGTGTTCTGAAATTTTAAGCTCTTAGTAGACTGTTTTGAAATTTTAAGTTAGTTGTATTGAAACTATTTCTGATACTACTATATATATTCTGAATTAATTTTTCTGTGCATATTTGATATGATCAACGTGAGTTTAAGTTGATATTATTATTATTTCCATATTGAAGAAGTGAATATTGTAATGTTTTAGGAGTAGCCAAAGCATCCTAAGGCATGTTAATAATCACATAAAATTATTTTTGTTTAAACTTCATAAGGTTTTATGGCATGTAAATTTTAGAGATAATTGCCCGGCCCCAAAGGGAGGTAATTACCTTAGTACAATAATTAGAGTAAGACGTTGAATTAGCATCATGATTAGATTAATCCTAGACCCAAAGGTATGGATTACTTTATGAATGATGTATGTTCATTAGTCTTATTAATAAGTGTAAATTTAATGCAAGTTAGCAACCTCTGCCCAAAGGAAGGTTTGAATTTGACATTGGTTGATTCAAATATAAAGTATGTTTACAATAGCATGACATGATTTTAATTCTTGGTTGTTGCAGTTGTTTCTACTGTTTTTGCTAATAATTCATCTCATGTTCCAATGTTAAATGGTGAGAACTTTTCTGATTGGAAAGAAAAGATAATGTTAGTACTTGGGTGTATGGATATTGATTTGGCATTTCGTATGGACGAACCACCAGTCCCTATGGATGAAAGTATGCCCTCTGAAAGGGTCCTCTATGAAAAGTAGGAGCGATCAAATCGCTTAAGCTTAATGCAGATAAAGACTCACATAAGTAAACTTATTAGAGGTTCCATTCCTGAGTGCACTAAGGTGACAGATTTCATGAAAGCAGTTGAAGCACAATTTGTGACATCTGATAAGGCATTAGCTAGCACCTTAATGAAGAAACTTTCTAGCATGAAGTTTGATAATTCTAAAGGTGTGCGTGAACATATTATGGAAATGCGGGATATAGCTTCTCAACTTAAGTCCCTTAAAATTGAATTTTCTGAGGCATTTCTTGTCACTTTCATTCTCAACTCTCTTCCTAATGAGTATGGACCTTTCAAAATTTCATATAACACACATAAAGAAGATTGGTCTATTAATGAACTCTTAGTAATGTGTGTACAAGAGAAAGAAAGGTTGAAGAATGAGAATTTGGAAAGTGCTCATTTAGCAGCACATTTCAAAGGAAAGGGACACATGAAGAAAGAATGCTTGAAATACAAGAATTGGCTTGAGAAGAAAGGTATATTTCTTTCATATGTATGTCATGAATCTTATTTTGTTGATGCTCCTAATGACACATGTTGGATTGATTCGGGTTGTACAATTCACATTTCCACTACCATGCAGGGCTTCCTAAACCTGAGGAAACCAGTGGGGAATGAACAAAGCATTTATTCAGGCAATCGTATGCGTTCTGAAGTGGAAGCTGTGAGGACTTTTAGACTTGTTCTAAATTCTAATTATGTATTGGATCTTGATAATACTTTTTATATTCCATCGTTTTCTAGAAATTTAGTTTCAATATCCAGACTTGTGAAACTTGGTTATGTATTTACTTTTAGTAATTCAATCTTTAAAATTCTAAAAGACCATGTTACTATTGGATATGGAAAATTACTTGATGGTTTGTATAAGTTTGATCTAGATCCTGCATTTGAGCATAGTCTTATGATTGTGCATGAGGAGAATGGCAACAAATGTTGTATCATTAAAGAGGATTCCTCTAAGTTGTGGCATAAGAGATTATGACATATCTCTATACAGAGAGTTAAGGGGTTGGTGGATGATGGAGTTTTACAAACTCTTGACTTCACTGATTTCGATACTTGTATTGGTTGTATAAAGGGAAAGACAACTAATAGAGCTACGAAAGGAGGTAAAAGAAGTGATAATAAATTAGAGATCATACATACAGATATATGGGGACCCTCTCCTATACCTAGTCTAAATGGACAGAGATTCAAAGTAGAGGTAGAGAAACAAAGTGAAAAGAAAATAAATGTTGTAAGGTCAGACAGAGATAGAGAATATTATGGACGATATACAGAAAAGGGTCAAATTCCAGGTCCATTTGCAAAATTTCTTCGAGAAAAGGGTATTGTTGCACAATACACCATGCTAGAATCACCGCAACAAAATGGTGTGGCAGAAAGAAGGAATCGTACTCTTATGGACATGGTAAGAAGTATGCTTAGTATCTCTAATCTTCCATTAAAGTTTTGGAGTGAGGCTTTAAAGACAACAGTATATGTCATAAATCGGGTTCCATCAAAGGCAGTTCCAAAAACTCCTTTTGAATTATGGGTGGGTTGGAAACCTAGTTTAAGGCATTTACACATTTGGGGTTGTCCCGCAAAAGTAAAGGCTTATAATCCAAATGTTAAGAAATTGGACCCGAAAACTGTTAGTGGATATTTCATTAGTTATCCAAGGAATTTTAAAGGGTTCAGATTCTTTTGTCCTTCTCACGCACCTACGATTGTCGAAGCTAGAATCGCAAAATTCCTTGAAGATTTTGAATTCAGTGGGAGTGACATTCCTCATAAAGTACAGTTTGAGGAAATTAAGGAACCGAGTTCATCTTTTCAAGATAATCAATTGATTATTGTTCAAAATGATCATTCAGTTAATTTAGAAGATCATTTGACTCAAAATGAACAAATTCCTAATCAGTCACATCATAAAGATTCAACTAATAATGATACTGTTGTCCAAAATCAAGATATTTTGGATGAAACAGTTGAATTAAGAAGATCTTTAAGAGTAAGGAAACCAACGATTTTTAATGATTATATGGTATACCTTCAAGATACTGATTTTGATGCTCAGTTAAATGAAGATCCCACTTCATTTTCACAAGCCATGGATGGAGAAAAATCCCTCCTTTGGTATAATGCCATGAAAGAAGAAATTGAATCAATGGCCAAAAACCAAGTTTGGGCACTCGTCGAATTACCACCAGGAGCAACAACCATTGGTTGTAAATGGGTCTATAAGACCAAAAGAGATGCTTATGGTAATATCGAATGATATAAAGCAAGATTGGTGGCCAAGGGTTTCACACAAAAGGAAGGCATTGATTACAATGAAACCTTTTCTCCAGTTTCAAAGAAAGATTCATTAAGAATCATCATGGCATTAGTAGCTCATTTTGATATGGAGTTACATCAAATAGATGTGAAAACAACCTTCTTAAATGGAGATCTTGATGAGGAGGTATACATGAAACAGCCAGAAGGTTTCTGTAATGAGGATAAGCTAGTATGCAAGTTGAATAGATCCATTTATGGACTTAAACAAGCATCCCGTCAGTGGTACACAAAGTTTCATAATGTTATTAATTCATTTGGTTTTATTGAGAATATTGTGGACCAATGTGTTTATCTTAAAACCAGCGGGAGCAAGTTTATCTTCTTAATTCTATATGTGGATGATATTTTACTTGCAAGCAGTGATTTGGGTCTACTTCATGACACCAAAAGATTTCTTTCTCAAAATTTTGAGATGAAGGATATGGGTGAAGCCTCTTATGTCATTGGCATAAAGATTCACAGAGATAGATCTAGAAGGTTTTTAGGTTTATCTCAAAAGACTTACATCAAAAAGATTTTGGAAAGTTTTCGAATGCAAAATTGTTCACCATCACTAGCTCCTATTGTTAAAGGAGATAAATTAGTTTGGAACAATGTCCAAATAACTCATTGGAGTTCAAGGAGATGAATAAAATACCTTATGCTTCAGCGGTGGGGAAACTCATGTATGGTCAAGTTTGTACCAGGCCTGACATAGGGTATGAAGTAGGAATGTTGGGTAGATATCAAAGTAACCCAGGCCTTGAACATTGGAAAGCTACCAAGAAAGTTATGTGTTATCTGTAAGGAACCAAGGATTACATGCTTACATACAAACACTCTGATCATTTGGAGGTGATTGGGTATACAGACTCTGATTTTGGTGGATGTAAAGATTCTAAGAAGTCTACTTCTAGATATATATTTATGCTTGCTAACGGTGCTATATCTTGGAAAAGCACTAAGCAGAATATAATAGCAACATCCACAATGGAAGCAGAATTCATTGCGTGTTATGAGGCTACATCACAAGCTTTATGGTTGAGAAACCTTATATCTGGTTTAAGAGTTATTGACTCTATTGCAAGGCCATTAAAGATTTATTGTGATAACTCAGCTGTTGTTTTCTTCTCAAAGAATAACAAAAGAAGTAGTCGCAGCAAACATATAGATGTAAAATATCTTTCAGTTAGAGGTCATGTTAAAGAGCAAAAGGTGGATATCCAACACATCGGTACAGAATTAATGGTCGCTGATCCCATGACTAAAGGATTGCCGGTTAAAGTATTTAAAGATCATGTGGATCGTATCGGGCTAGTTAGTTCATTTGATGTATAAGTTAACTTTTACATTTGTATCTATGACCTTATTTAGATATTTTGACATATACTGTTTATTTATTACATTTTTTGTGCACATAAAGTTAAATGTCAAAATAAAGTGGACCACGAATGACCTATAGGAAGTTCATTCATAAATTTAAGAAACTCATAAAGTACTTATATGAAATATCATGCATTGTAATAGATGGAAGGGAGTGTTCGATTTAAAGGATATGATCGTCATCATTCATGTATTGAGCTTTTATGAGTAATGCTTGCTATAACTCATATTATGGCCATATTCGGATTAATCACCTATATAGTATTTTTCCAAATTGTGGCACGAGGCCAAGTGGGAGAATGTAAGACTTGATGTGGTCACATGCCACAATTATGCAGTTCAAGGTAGTTTAAAGGAGTTATTAACTGCCTCTTTTGATCCTTGATGGGAGGTTAAAGACAGTTGATAGGAGTTACTTGGTCCCTAGCCTAGCCATATATAAAGATATCATCTTCTCCATCAAAGATATATCACGAAAATACAAAAGAAAGAAAAGGTTCTGGAAGCATAGGCTAGAAGACATCTCTCAAACATTCACTCACAAATCATTCACGTTTTAGCTTTCTACAACGCTTGAACAATATTGCTGGAGGTAAGTGGTTAAATTCCGCATTATATTATATACGTAATATTCCACATTCATGTCTTTATACATATGCTTATTTCACTTGGGGGATTATGCCGTAAAAAGTTAATATTTTATGTATTTTAGTTGATTATGTATGTTATAGAAACTAGTAGATTTACAAGAGCACAAATCTTATCAATTGTTAGGATTATACATTTTAGAAAATGTAGAAGCAAAAGGACTACCTTCATGTTTGGCACTTAAAGGTGGTGTAAATATATGAATATATACATCCTCTTCACTACATGTCAGCATCCTGGATTTAATATTTCTGGGTTTTTAGTTAATGCTGATGTATTTTCTGTTGTTCGGACAATGGAGAGATTAAGGTCCCAAGAGACTGGTATTTTCAAAAAGAAGCTAGCTGATTTGATGCAAATCTTCAAGGTAAGGTTAGACTTTACATGATCCTGTAATGATCCCTAGTGCCCATTGGATAAGTGGTTCCAGTTACATAATCCAATTCGTTTCACATCTGTGCACTATTTAAGCTTCAATTTCTTTTGTATTATTTTTCATTTATGAGAATTTGGTAAGGACTTGTGAGTTCTTGATAAACTATAATTTATCCTAATTTTCACGGGACAAAGTTTTAATTTTTTTTCTTTTTCATCTGCATTATATTTTATTAACAAACATTTCATCTGATCCCAGGCCTTGAGGGACCGGGCCTAATTTTAGAAGGACCAGTCTTGGGCCCAGCTCTGGGACCGGTCCTATGGGCCCATATTTTTTGTCATGAATTTACACTCGGAAATAACTCTGAGATATGCATGTTTTTGTCGTGAATTTACACTCTGAATCATGCAGTGTGGGTTCTGCCTATTAATATATTTAATAGTAAGGGTTGAATGTCACTATATTCGCTTGAAGCTGATGCACTGAGGCCTTATGTTTTCTTATTTTAAGTAAGCAAATTGTAGCAGATGTATGTATGAAAGGATCTGCTCAAATTTGACTGGAGTATTTACTATTTGTTGAAACTTTTAATAATTTTTTTCATCTTATTAGTGTCATGTTATGAATGTTGTTTCACGTTACTATTTATTGAGTTTGATTTTACATAATTGTGATAGGGCCTGCTTACTATGCCCGAATGAAAATTAACTCCAGCGCTTGTCACCAAGATTCTTTCAAGGTACTACTCTTTAGTCCTCTCCCATTGATCTGGGCTGCCCGCCCATTTATTGATTGTTTTTTCCCAGTGGTTTGCTTTGTGGGATATTTTGGTGATCTCCTTTGTTAAAAATCAATTCGGGTCTTGTGACACCCATGATAATAGTTATTATACGATGAATAAATCGCCACTTTTATCGAACTCCAACACTTTTTCATGATATGCTCATGTTTACTTCAACTGCCTTAATCTTTTTTCCTTAGGTAACCTTGTCACAGAAAACTGAGTGGTTCTAACAGTCAACCTATTAATATTCTTGAGCAGGTTGCTGTAGAAGGAAAATTCAAGTTGTGCGGTTAAGCAAACCAATCTTTATGTGACAAACTAGCTGTGAACTAAGGTTCTCACTATTCATGCCATATCCGAAAGCTATTTTCATTCAACTCCCCACAATTCTTGAAGCATAAGCTAGTAGATTAAACAAGCTTATTACAATTAAATTGAGTTTTGCAACTTTAAAGCTTTGAAGAAATGGCGCTTTCGACAACTAGAATAGGTTCATTCTATGATGACATCCATTGATGGCAATGACATCCCTTTTTTTTCCATTGCCAGTTCTTATTTATGAATTCAGGTTTACAAGATAGTTTCTTTCAAAATAAACCAAAGTTGATTCTCGATGAAAATTACGAACTTCACTGCCTTGTTGCCTTCAGGCAGGTTTTAAATTTAGGGTTCTTTAGATACTTGTGTTATGAAACTTTAGGATGTCCCATTGTGTTGTAACAATATCTAATATCTCATGTGAACCATCAAATTGTCAACATAATGCGAGTATTTAACAATAAATGTTCACAACTTAGGTGATTAATATTTAATAATATGTTTGTGATACATTTAATGGACATCACTTGAAATATAGATTTAGGATTTCGTTGAGAAATATGATATAATACTACTCTCTGTTCAAAATACCCAACAAAATTGAGATATCTCAATTGACATTATAATCAATTTTTTATGTGGTGTTATGAGCAATAGAAAGAGGTCCATTATTTTGGTAATTGAGTGATCTTGCAGTTTTTTTATCATATTATGATTATGATTAACTTTCTCTTCTGTTGAAAGCAAGACCCTGAGCTCGGGTGACAAGCGGGAGTGGGGGGCAGGATCCGTAAATAGAAACGATTTAAATTGGGGCAGGAGGGAAGGAAATATAGCAACCAACTACCTAAAACTGAAATTTTCACAAAAGTCATACACACAAGCTTTATGAGAATGGCAAAATATTGTGCAAAACTTGATGGACCTACAGAGAACCAACCATTTATGGGGATCCACGAGACAGCAAAATGCAGTTGATTAATGGCCAAATCCCCACTACCTCTTAAAGTTTCCTGCTAAACATAGCTTTCGCTCCTGACACTCAGTTAGAATTCCTCCTAGCAGCATAGGCTCGATAAGCTGCCAGTCCAACAATAGTAACGGCAGACCCTAACATAAATCAAACATACAATCCCTGTTAGAAAATGTACATTAACAAAATAAAATCAGCGCGATACAAATTCATGGATGTAATCCTGGGAGATGTGGAACTAGTAGACAACAAACACACCAGAAACAAACATAAGTGAGTTGTTGACAAGATGGCGGTATCGCTTCCTGCCCTTCTCAACCTCAGTTTCAGGAATGTTCAAATGAGGGTGTTCAGCTGCCCTCACAATTCTGCTGAATAAATTTTTGGAATCTCTTACTTTCATGCTTACACGAATAGGAGGCTTGATTCCCATCTCCTGACTAACCTAAAAATTGGAAAAGGAAAGGAAATTATTTGTTCTCCATAATCAATAACAATTTCTATAGGAACAATCATCCAAAGACGTTTATACTTGTACGTAGTCTAAGTAGCCAAAGATAGTTCTGTACCATTGCTGAATCTTGTACGGTGGTTTGACATGGATCCAAGTCATCCTTGGCTGCAATAAGAAGGCATGGCACCCCATGACCGCTGACTTCCCCTTGCCTGGCAACCTCCTCCAGCAGTTCCTTTGTCCTTTTCCATGAATGTTCAACTGAACTGGAAATTAGAAACAATGCAGTTCATGATATCTACATATTCAAATAAATTAAAATATCATGACTGAACGACTCACAAACAACATAGAGGGAATGAAATTAAATTACTGTGCATACATACTCTTGTTAAATCACAAAAATCCAACGAAGATAAATTAAAAGCATCACCCCAATTTTAATTCTGACCATGGTGCACAGGCAAATGCATGACAGAAGGGAGAGGAGAGGCAATAAATCCAATAAAATGACAGTAGTAAAGAAACACATAGACAAACAATCACAAGCACTAATCCAACCAGAAGAGTTCACGTTGCAAATATATGCATAAGAGTATTCAAGTACCTATCATAGACGAATAAAGCAACATCACAGGTTGCCATATATTCCTCATAAGAGAGAACTTCTTTCACTCCATCTTCGGGTATTTCTTGCAAAATAAGTGTCTTCTTAGTTCCCTGCACCATCATCATCAAATTTGTAACATCCCAAGACAATGGGAACATGCATAACACAATGTACGAGATATCAGAATGCTGAAAACATAGAAAAATGCCACTAAATCTGCAACGTCTTTATTACAGATGAACATGTATAATATCCAGATATCAGAATGATGATAACATAGATAAATCCCATCAAGTCTGCAACATCTCATGACACATGAACGATGTAGTGATCTCCCAGATATCAGAATATTGATGATAAAGATAAACAGGAAAAAAAATTCAGTTCACTTCCAGGCCGGAATTTTAGAGAATACACGAGAAAGGGAGGAGTAGACATCAAGATGGAGGGGAGTGAGTAGAATTATAAAACTCCAGATAACATTGTGTTTCTAGTGTTAGTACTTACCCCAAGCTGGTCGACCACATTTGCTGCGTATCGGTCAGAAGTTGTTGGATAATAATATTCTGAGAAAGGCCTGTAATCGAATTCGATGACACTAAAATATAAGTCCTCAGACAAAAAGAAGAGTAAAATGGAAAGTCAAAGTGAGTAGACTCTACAGTCAATAAATAAAAACTAGATGAAAAGTAATGTACGAAATTAGCAAGATCAATAACTGACTATGCTACATTGAAATTGGTAACAGGTCAACACCTTCCCAAAAATGAATCCAACAGTGCAGACTTTCCAGCAATTTTAGAGCCAAAAACAAAGCAGCGAAAGACATTTCTTTCAGTTAGTTGCTCCTTACGATCGGCTGATTTTCTCCTAGTAACATGAAACACTTTGGCAGCATCACCACTATATCCAATGTATATCAAATAAGCCAAAGTGCGTCGTGGCTCAAGTAGTGTCATTAGGGCCCACTGCAACCAAGCATTTTTAGCAGACAATTAACAAATACTTCAAATTGATTAAAATGCATAGTGCAAAAAGTTAAATCATAATTTGTGGAAGTCAATATATAAGGAGAACGATTCTTCTGCTTTATACTATCCAAAAGAATGTACACGAGAAGGGGTAAATAATACAACTAAACGACACAAAGTTCCTGGAAAAAAACTAGGGTAGGACAGACAGATACAGACAGAAGAAAGAAGATTAAGACATTAAAAAACTGTATAGAAGCAATACAACTCGTACAACTATATAGTGCCCAGATGAAGTCTTTCTTGACAAAGATGTAAAGCCTTTATTCATAGGAGAAGCAAACGAGTCAAAAGCAACAATAAAAAGTTGGACAATGAAAAAAACTGTATAAAAACCAGGCAACCTGTGACCATAACATAACAGTAATAAATAACATATTGAAAAGTCAAAAGATGTTTATTAAGCAACCATTAATCCCAAAAACTTTATAGGAAACAGCCTACAAAAGTATGTAAACTCTTGGCAAACCCCATCCGATGTATGGCCAAATATAATTTATAAACTTGTCATGGGAATCCAAATAAACACAAAAACATACATGGACTGCTCATGTGTTTAAGCACAGCTTACCATAGTTAATGAATAAAATCGAGGGGATTACAAAAAACCTCATGGTCAACCTGGCTTTGATACAATGGTCGGACATGATTCATTCTAAAAGTTCAAACTAACAGAATTAATGGTTCCTCAACATGGTAGTAGAGCCAAGTCGACTAGTATGTTTTGTTGTTCACATTCTCAGATTGTACTATTTAAGTTATAACCTGTAGTAAATGGACCTGTATTTGGATCCAGGTGTGTGTTCATTTTAGTTCCATAAAACAAGTTTGTCAATTAAAATTTGGCCGTGTGTAAATAGGACACATATTAGAGTTTAAATACTATTGCTAGTCTTTTTCCTATAAGCATATTAAAATTGTGTTAACCTCAGATGAGAATGCAATTTGCATGTATCACAGAACATAACTGATTAATCATTTAACAATATAAACTAAAAATTGAGACAAGACACAGTGAAAGAATAAGCCCATAAAATATTGCTGCATGATAACATATGTCACCATTAGCTATATTAACCCATGGAAGGGCAAAAATCAAAGTGACAGTCATACAAACCTCAGATAGGAAACCCTTAAGAGTTAAATTGCCCAGCGATGTTTTCTCTACAGCATCCCTGTAACGAGCTTCATCCCATGGACTGGATTAAAAAAGGGACAGTACATAAGAAATTATATTTGGTAATTACAATGGCATCAGGATAGGATTGATAGCGAGTCCGATCGCAGAAAACCTTTAAAAGAAAATTTGCTAAAAGATAGCAAAACCTAGAAATTAAATTATTGGCTGGATAGAGGAACAAGTCTGAAAAACAGATTTCACCTTTCTGGTGCGGTTGAAAATAGATGTTCAAGCTCAGTGGGGCTCAAAGCTCCATCCTACAAAAGCAATAAGAATAAAGCATTCAGAGATTCAGTGCAATGTATTAGTCAACATCATAAAAGACAGCCCAAATATAAAGAACTCTCAATGGCATGAAGCCATAATTCATATTGGCAGAGGGTAGAACATACATTATCCTTGTCATACGTTCCAAAGATACCACATAGAAATTCCACAACCTCACTTGCCAGCTCCACACTCTGCAGGGTGGCATCAAAGGGTAAATATCTCAAAAGATGTTATGAAAAGTTAATGAAAGATTTCCTTTTTTTATTCAGATAATAAATAAAGAAGGGCAGAGAGAGGAACATTTTTATAAAACCACATAAATGTAGATCCAACAGCCACATGTAAATAAAAAAGTAGGATTTTGAAAACTTAAACGGAATGATGTTCATAAATTCTCTTAGTTGAGATACCTGGTCAGGAGCAAGCTTAGGTGGGACAGGAAGACACTCATCCCTTAGTTCTAAATCATCGCCGTAACCAAATTTTCTGAGGACACCCCAAGTAGTCTCAAGGTGCCCATTTCCAAAGATAAGAGCCTGGAGAGTGATGAATCCTTTAAAGGTAACACCACGACCATTGACTCCATCTTGTCGCTTCTCTTGTACAACTCTTTTCACTGCCGCTATTTCAGTAGGTTTCAATGGAGCTTTACAGCATTTAACCTGTTTAACATCAATTAAACATGTTAGACACTCAAAGAAGAGTATAAATCAGCCATGGTAAGAAAGTATCAAAAAGGAAAAAAGCAGAAATACAAACAAACCCAAAAATCATTAAACTCTGCATCACTGAGGGCGTCATCCTTGTCTCGGTCACAAAGAAAAAATATCCTTTTAAATGCCCTGACAAATCGTGGTTTCAGATGTAGTGAATCACGATCAAGCAATGGATCTACTGGATGAAGTACTGCCTTCCGAGCGGAATAGAAAATGTAATGGACCTACCATCAAGGTAAATTTGATTAATCTTAACGTGTCAATAAGATCTCAATACAAAAAGTGGCAAGATTAAGAAACTGACAAAACTAACAATTAAACCTGAATCATTTTAATCGCAGAGCATTGAAGACAAATGTCAATCTCCCTAAACTGTCCCGTGATCGGTTCCATCATCTCCTTCAAGTTCACGGCAAAAGGATCACCTCGCAAATCTGACTTGCACTCAGCAACAATAATAGGCACCTTAACCTATCCGTGCAGTATAATATTATACACAAAAAAGCAGGCTGTCATTTTAGTGAAATTTAGAAATAAGCAGTAACGAAACAAAAGCGTAAAACATACAAACCTGTAAACTTCGAAGCTGGGGAAGCCAAAAAGAAGTCAAACTAGAAAGAGACATGGGCTGATCACATGCATATGTTAAAATCACGGCATCAGCCTTCTTCAATTCTTCAGCATCAGCATTGTTCAATTTTTCATTATTTTTACCTTTATTCTCCAACCTAAAATTGAACATTTATAATGCACAAAAATCAAGATACTCGCACACTACTTTAAACCCAACTACGTTAAAGCTAAGAGCCTAAGAGCTTAAAATAAAAAAATAAAAAAAACCAACTAAAAACAAATCAAATCAAATATGAAATAGGAGTTATGCACATACGGATGTATAATATGTATACAAGAGTAGGTGCGTACGGACAGTGCACCTGGAAGAGGTGTCGATGATGGTTACAGGGACGCGATCGCGGTAGAAACCGGGAGGGAGGCGCGTGGGAGGATGAACTGGAGGGACCTTCTTAGGGACCGTTCCGAAGGTAACAGCAGATATAAGGCTAGATTTTCCGGTGCCTGGGTCGCCAACCACCACAACTCTCACGCTGCTCCGAGCACTAGACCCTGGACCACCTGGCATTTGTTCAAGATATAAAAAATTTTGAAGGTTTGGTGTTGAAGAAATCAGAGCTGGGAGAGAGCACAACCTTTTCTCCCAATACCCGACATCATAGTTCAATTGGTTAGCTCGTATAAGAGTCCTGCTTGTCTAATAGGGAGTCAGCGGATTACGATCTACCAGGTCGCAGTTTACAAGAAAGGTCGCAGTTTACAAGAAAAGGTTATAAGATTGGATCGTAAACCTAATATTATTTATATTTTTAGGGAGTTTTCTCCCTCTTAAATATTATTTCATGATGATTTATAAGAGATTATTATTATTTTTAAGGAGTTTCATGATACAAATTTTATATAACAAAGTTTTTCAGCAGTTAAGCGATAAAACACTGCATTTTGAAATCTTAAATGGAAAGTAAATAATTAAAAAAATTATGTTTGGCCAATTTCAAATCTTTATGATAGATTGTTGTTAGAGTTTGGGTTAAGATTATGTTAGACGTAGATTTGGGCAATTTTTTATTGTTGAACGTTTGTTTGATGGTTTATTACTTGATTATTGTGATTGGGTGTTTGTGAAGAGGTGATTTTGTTGTTTTGTTGGAAGAAACTAATAAATGGAAATGATAGGAAGTCGCAAAAAATTATAAAACAGATTGCAAATTTACTCGATAGCCTTTATCAGCACAATCAAATTTACTCGATAGCCTTTATCAGACACAATCAGGCTAATGAGGCCAATATTTGAAATGGTGACAAAAGCCCCCATATGGTGATATCAGAAGGCATCGGACACTTAGTATTCTAAATTTAGCCCCATACCTTCCGATATGATCCTATTTGGCACCATAGCGCATTTGCGAAAATAACCGGATGGGAGTATTTAGTGGTTTAAGACATATTCGGGCGCTTTATATATTAACAAATAGGGGTGATTTGGTGGTTTAGGGCATGTAAGTAATGACTTGATTGGAGTATTGGGTGGTTTCGAGCGGTTTTGGGTATGTTTACATAACATTATTGCTTGTGCGAAACTAAGTTGTTTTTTATTTTATTTTTTTGGTTTATTTCCAACACATATGTTATTATATATTATTTTCATGTGATTAAAAACATAATTTGCTACTTTGTAGGGGGTAAAATGATAATTATTAAGAATATTTTCATAACATTGGAATATGTGGAGCACTACAGACCATATGTTATCAACTGTTGCTAATTATCGACCCTCACTTGTTGAAGAAGATCAATTACTTCGAAAAATACCTGAATTGTGGTTCAAAAATGGAAAAATTTGAGGTGAAGAGGTTATTACACGATGTCATACTATAACAAGATACATAGTTTAATGATTGTAGCACATTTACGTTGAAGTTTATTATTATAAAGTACCTACAACATCCTACTTTCCTATATGGGGAGACATGATGGACCCACACTTAGGAGGCGTATTGCGTATTCTATTTCCTCTAGAGAAATGCTTTTATAGCAGTAAATTAATAAACCATATAACTGTTCATGCTTTTATTGAAGTTTAATGATAATATTTGTTTTTGTATATGTGTTTAAATGAGTTTATCGACAAATTATGCTTCTGAATAGATTGTTCAATGCTTTTGAATGGTATGGTTCTATAATACCCATATTCAGAAATATGGTAGGAATTATTTTATAATCATAGTAAATATATTTAACTAGTTTTATAAAGAAATTCCATAAAAGTTTCAATAGGGGTAAAATGGTCATTTCACTCAAAATCACATGTTGAAGTGAAAAGTGAGTATAATAAATATAATGCATTAAGTCTGCTAGCCATGAGAATAGAGTAGCAGAAAGATTATGGAAAATACAAGTGATGTGATGCCGAGATAAATACGTGCTTGTAAAGCAATAGAAAGAAATTAAAGAATAAGAATAAAATGGTCTTTTCACTCACAACTAGATGAGCGGGGAGTGAAAATGACTAAGAACATGTGTTAAATCCATTGAAAGTGAGGATATATCGGTAAATGCACGTATGATATAATTAGAATTATTATAAAAGTGCAAGGGCAAAAAGGGACGCCACCTTCTTCCCCCATTTCTCCTCCATTTCTTGAAAGTCTTCTAAGAGAATTACATGAGAATCATGTCTAAGTGAATATATGTTCATTTTGTGGCTTTCTAAGGTAAGAATTTTAGCAAAAGTTTGTGATTTGTGTTTTATAAGTATGAGTTCTCATGAATTTATGTGTTTTAGCATGAATCAATGGAGAAAGTGAGCAAAGGAAGCAAAGAAAAGGATTCGTGCTAGAAAAATGTAAGTAAATCCAATTTTAGTTTTGATTTGAGCAAAAATTCTGTAGATTGATTCTTGTATGTTTGTATGTGATTTTATGGTGAGAATTATTAGCTGTTTTATCGTACCTCTTTCTAGCTAGTATACTTGGGAGATATAATATAATAAAACACATACGAATATAATTGAAAGATAATGGGCCCGAAAATTTTCTTTACTTTATATATTAAATTCTGTACATAACAAAAATATTATATACAATAACTTAAAATTAGTGGACAATAGTGCCATTTCTCTTCGCTTCTCGATGTCCATCCGACCGCTTCTCACCTATTTTCTGCTAAAACATTTGGAAACAACGAGGTGAGCACTAGTTGTTCAGTAAGTAAACCCACTAATCTACTCCTCTCTTTCTATTGTTTAGGTTCCGAATTTCTTTCCTTACATCACTCTTTTTCTTTTTTCTCGATTCTTTCTTTGTTCTTTCTCTATTCTTTCACTATTTCTAGTCCTCACTATTCTTTCGTTCTAACTTTCTTTGTTCTTTCTTTCTAGTTCTCTCTCTCACTACCCATGATAGAAATCAGGGTATTTTGCATATGTCTGATGCAAATGCACAAATGTATAGAAATGCATTTTCTTTCTACTTTTCTGTTTTATTATGTTCTTTCTTTCTCTTCTTTCTTCTTCTCTTCTTTTCCGTTCTTTCTATCTTTTCTTTCTTCTTCTCTTCTTTTATGTTCTTTCTATTCTTTCTTATTCTTTCTTATGCTTTCTTATGCTTTCTTATTCTTTCTTATGCTTTCTTATGCTATTTTGTTCTTTCTTATTCTTTGCCGACCGGACTTGGTTGATGCATGGATTCGAAACCCTGGCCATGTGAGTGAGTACAGTCCCCATCTATATGTACTCTTATGGACTATACAAATTCTTCTTCTTCTTAGGCCACTCATTAAAGGTGGCGTGCATGTAGGTATATTCTTCAGGGTACATCCCTCATCCACATGCACTCTTACGGGCCGTACAAATTCTTCTTTGTATTCTTAGGCCGCTCACTGAAGGCGGCGTGCACGTGGGAATATTCTTTTTCTTTTCTTTTCTTCAGCACTCTTCTTTCTTTCTTTTTATTCTTTAGTGCTTTTCTTTCTTTTTCTTTGTTCTTTAGTGTGCTTGTATGCATGTAGATGGATTCTTCTTATTATTCTTTCTTAATTCTTAGTTAAATGCAAAAATGCAATATGGCATGTAAACATGTCATTTTCTACCTTGTCTACCATCTACACACTCATTTCAAATTATTATACTATCATAACCATACATGCACTTCAATTTGGAATTTCATCAAACAAGTGGTATGCACAAATAAGCACCAGATTAGCTACACTTCTATCTCTTTTTCTAGCTACCAAAATTGGAACACAATTCTCTACAAGTAACCTCAAACCTGGATAGAAAATTCACACTTCAAAATTCTATCTCAACTTTCTCATAATTTCTTCAAACTTCTACTAATTCATCTCATACTACACACTATTTCTCACGGTGGAATTGAACTCAACATTCAACATCAATTTCATCATTAATTCTCAATACTCAAGCATGCAAATACATATAAGGAAAATTCTCTACTAAAGGATTTCTTAAATCAAGGGTTAGGGTTGGATTTACTTACCTTGAACTTGAGTATTCCACTAAAATCTCTTTCTCTTTGGTAGTCTTCCTTTTTCTCTAAAATCCTAAGCATATAAACTATAAGAACTCAACACTTTAATAATTATTCTCACACCTATTTACAAGAATTCTTACCTTGAGATGCTTCGGATTGAATCTCTACCAAAATCCAACCAAAAGTCCCCTAAATCTCCTTGGAAATTGATGAAGGAATTGAGAGAATTTGAGAGTGAAGGGGGCGTGTGAGGTGTAGAAAATGATAGGGTTTGTATGCTTGAATCCTTAATATCCCATATTATTATGCACACTTTCCCATTTTGCCCTTACACTTTATCAAAAATTCCATTTTTGCCCTTTAGTCAATTACAAAAATGCCCTTACTTTTCACTCCCCACATTTATAGCTAATTAGGGGTAGAATGGTCACTTTCCATCAAAGAAATTTCTCTAGAATTTTCTCAAGAATTTTAGCCAGCTTTTCGCCCCGATGAAGCTTTTTCTTCACCTCGGCTAAGCATTCCAGAGCATAAGTCACCACGGTGAACTTTCTTCTTGGCTGCGACAAAGCCTGCAAATCTTAAACTTGATTTAGGCAGAGAGCTTGTTGCCGCGGCGACCAACTTGATTGCTTTAGCTTGCCCTCTGGCTTCCCTTTCCCTTTGCATGTAATTTGGACTGCTTGATTATAGTAATCACGAGATTCACGCTGTGATCCCCTCACTTCCCCACACTCTGACGGAGTGGAGAACTTCATCTTCTGATGGTAGATGAAAGTGACAACTTTGAAGTTTCGTAGTTGTGGTTGTCCAATGATGCCATTGAATGCGGAGGGACAATCCACTACAAGGAATTTGGTCAACTTGGTCACTTTGTGGGAATCGTCCAAAGTGACCGGAAGAGTTATCATTCCTTGAGGAGTTAAATGTCCCTTGTAAAACCGTAGAGAGGAATGGCTATAAGCTTCAAGTCTGTATCTTCGAGCTTCATCTCCTCAAAGGCCCTCTGAAATAGGGATATTCACAGCGCTCTTATTGTCCACCAGTTTTTTGTGGACTTCGCACATTTCTATCTTAGCCGTGATGACCAATGCATTAGCATAAGGTTGATGCACTCATCTCGCATCTTTTTTAGAGAAGGTTATTTCTTCTTCTCTACTTTGTGAGGTTGTTGTTCCAGATTGATGACATTGTAGGGCTTATATCAGGCTTCTCTGGCATACCGATCTTGTGCATGCCAAGAGGTCTATGCGATGTAAAGTCCCTTAATGATGGTCCTATTAGAGTAAATGCTCTAAACTCAATCAATTATTGTAGAATTGACTCTTTGGAATAATGTTTATTAATCAATAAAAGGTAATTTCTACTATATCGTGTAAATCATAATTGTATGTATTGATATATGTCCTTAGGATGGTAGACCCATGACGAGGGTATCAAGTGTTTCAAATCTTGATAGTAAGAACCCTATGATGATATATGCATTGTTGTTGCATGCTGCCTTGCGTAGAGAGTGCTGGCCACATGTGCCAGTATATGGCCCTAAGCTGTCGCCGGAAACGGCACATCAGCAACGACACATGCGAATGCACTGCTGTTGTCCTCTTGATTGGGTACTATTTTGGGGCTATCCTACGGATGCCAAGTATTTCTTCATCAGGTACATTCTTGATTGCAAGGTCTTCCTAGTAGAAAGGGAGAAGAATGCTACTTCTTCATCAGGCATGTTCTTGATTGAAATTAACTTCTCCCATCAACATCTTGGGTCATTGACACAAAATGTGGTATTCACATTTGTACTAATGTGCAAGTGTTAGAGTAGATGCCCTAGAGCTAATCAATTATTGTAGAATTGACTCTTTGTAATAATGTTTATTAATCAATAAAAGACATTTTATTCTATATCGCGTAAATCATTATTATTGCAATATGTATTGATATATGTCCTTAGAATGGTAGAACCGTGACGAGGGTATCAAGTGTTTCAAATCTTGATAGTGAGAACCCTATAAGCACATATGGTGGCCATTCTAGAAACGTCCGTAACCCTAGTATTATTCTGAAGTAAGTGCATAGATAATACGGTAAGGCTATCATAGTGTTGAACGATCTGTCGAAAGGCAGTGACTGATCTCACTTGTCAAGGTTGTTTGGTGACAACTTGGTGCAACACATGGGTGCTTGTTGTAGGCGATTATACTGTAGCAAGTTCTCTGGACAGACCCACTAGAGGATTCCTTATGGATGGTAACCCTAGTGTCTATGGAACAAATCCTCTAATGAATGGTGGTGCATGTGATCCTTAGACTTGCGATCATTGGAGCGCTTTGTGCACCTATTGGTGCAGTTTGACACTAGCCTAACGCAGTTCTTCTCAGAGCTATCAATACGGTGGTGATTGGCTGCATCGAGGAATGTATCAAGACTATGGTGGATTGACAGAGGATTCATCACTCCCGGGTACGGAAGAAGTTATCTCACGGCGCAATTCAGTATATGGCAATGACACTAAAACTGTGGCCACAGTGGGATTGAGTTGTTGCTCTATCAAGATTATAATACAGGTCATTGGTTCAAAAACTAAATACATAATATCGAGAGTAACCGAAGGTTGACACTATTTCTATGCCTTCGTCTCGTCGAGATAACGTATGATGAAAGGATCAAATTGTACGGTAACCATAATGTTGATAGGTAGCTACTTTGTTGAATCCGAATCTATCGGGTGACCATGATGTCTTGCTAGGGGTCAATCTTGGTCTGTGTACAGTGAGACGATTAATTGGTGTTAATCGCGATACTATACACTGTTGGTATGATGAGGAGCCTATGGCTAACACATATAGAAGATAATTTAAGATCCAAGAAGAAAGAAGGGTGTTTTCGTCTTTTTAAGGCGAAAGGGTATTTTGGTAATTTCACAGTGCAATTAAATTTGCCAAAGGTCATAGCCTTTATTTAATTAGAAAAATTAAATAAGTGAAATTACGTTTAAATATGTGTTCACATATATTTAATTAAATCATAATTATGGTTAAATGTTAATATATATAGGTTAAATATATATTAATCGAGTTTAATTGAGATAATGATAAAATAAATAAAATATCTAATTAGGGAGTGTTTGGTAACATAGAGTGTTTGGGTTGGAGCCCAAGCCCATTCCATATGGGAATAGGGCATTAAAGTTTTACCATAAAAGAAAATGTTTATTTGTAAAATGTAACAATTTTTATTAGCTTATTTTTCATTGTAAAACCAAATACACAGCAGCCCCATTTCTCTCCCACGACAGTTTTTGATTTTAGCCAAAATCAAATACATCTTTCTTCTTTAATCTTAAAGCCAAAGAGAATCTAACAAATCCCTCTTTGGTTCTTTGTGATTGTCTTCGTGTAGACTACGTTGGTTCGATCCTACGCTTGGGTCGGTAGCAAAAACGTTCAAATACAAACGTGGTGGAGCCTCCAAAAGTGCGTAAGATTCTCTTAACTCATGATTAACCTTTTTATGTAGATTTTACTTTAATATAAATTGTAAAATTATACCCTTGATCTTGGCTTATGTAAACGATCCTTGTATTATATTTTTGTTTCCGCTACGTATATGGAACCGTTTACTAACAGCAAGGACTACAACAGAGTAGATTGCTCGCCGAGGGAGAGGTGGATCTACTAGTTGGAAAATGGAGCATGTGATGTTGCATTAGCTGTAGGATCTTATTGTCTGATTTTGCCTACGGGCTTGTTAGTTGGAACTTGTGGATTATCATGATTTTCCTTTAGTTTCTAGAAATAATATTTTTGTGTCCACTTTGGAGAAGTGAGAATATTGCTTTACGAATGGATTGTTGTCTTTTAGTATAACTAATATTCTTTATGGAAGTGTTTCATGATAATATGTTCTTAAAATAGACAATAAGGATATTCTCAAAATAAAAACTATGCCTAGTATGGTTAGTTGAGTTAAACACACCTGAAGGAATGTGGAACATTATCAAAACTCACCTCTCTGTATACACCCCAACATAATAGAGTGTCTAAAAGGAGGAATAAGACCTTACTTGAAATGGTTAGGTCTATGATAAGTCTTAGTGATTTGCCCACATCATTATAGGGTTATGCCCTGGAGACTATGACTCATGAACTGAACCATGTGTCGTCAAGGTCTGTAGATATGACTCAATATGAACAACAGAGTCGGCGAAAGCCCAACTTGATTTATCTAAGGATTTGGGGTTGTGAAAGCTTATGTCAAGAAATTGATTTCGAACAAGCTGGGCCCAAAATCTTACAAATGTGCATTTGTGGGGTATGCTAAGGAGACCAAAGGATACTATTTCTACCACCCAGAAGAGCGTGATGCGTTGTAACTATAACATGCATAAATAGCAAGTGCACTAGTCGCACAAAGTATTAAAGTGATGAGTGAGTATCTTTCCCACGAGGATAGTGTTACTAAGTACTGATTTCTCTAGTTTAAGTCCTAATTGAAGCAACAATATATTGGATTGATGGAAAATTAACAAACTAAATACAAATTAACAAAATATAAATGAATGATAATGAAATTAAAGCAAAACCCAACAACTTAACTAATTAAACAATGCTAAAAAATGCTAGGGTGTTGATTTCACCTAGATACGCTAACCCAATTCATAGAATCTATTACCCAAGTTCTAATTCCTTGATTGAAAATTGAATTCCCTAAGTTGTAAAACATACATTCTCAAGCTACATTTCCCTACTTATCCCTATTAAGCTTCCGCACCCATCAAAATGAAGATTAATAGTTCAAAGTCTTTTATGATTTATGGAATTCTATCTAGATTTCATAGATCACTAAATCTATCTCTAGCGTTTGCTTAATCTACGGTATTTATCCCAAGAGGCACAATCACAAATCACTTCTCAATCTCATTGTGAACAACACACATTTGAATGGTGATCAAGCATCCAATAGTCATTAACCAAAGAGATAAACACTCAATCATGAAATTAAAACTCAAAGTAAATCAATTCATATAAAATTGAATCATTGTATCAAGGTTACATCAAACCCTAGCTAAACAACTCAGTTCATACTCAAAAACGAAATAAAATAACTAAAACAACTGAATCAAGATTCATCATTGAAAAACAAGCAAAAGATAGAGAAATCTTCTCTAATTTGAAGCCCAAATCTTCAATACTCTTCTCCTTCCATGAGCTGCCTTCCAAATGACGAACCAAGACTTTTTTCTCTTCCTTTTCGCTCTAATTTATACCTCTCTCACTTAAGGATGAAGCCCTAGCAAGCCAAAACGCATCGTTTTATTTTTTACATCTGATGCAGGTTTTGCCAGGACGAGGAAATTTTGGGCCACATTTGGGCGTGATAGAGTATGAATCTGGAAAAGTGTTAAACATATGAATTGTAGCCCTTTCAAATATATTTCTTTAGTTCAAGAATCAGCCAAATCCGAGGTCTACAGCTCAAGTTATGGCCAAAATACTGAAGCACGTCCAAAGACATTTTTCTTCAGTTTCCAACGTACTGTGCACGACTTCAAGCCAAGTTTTCACCCTTGTCCAGTCATAATTTGGAAAAACCCAAAAATAAAAGTTGTAGCTCTGCTTCTTAGCTTTCCAAAGGTTCCAAAATCAGGTTATTATGAGTTTTCAAGCTAAAGTTACGTAATTTACGCTCAAAACTGCCATTTATGCTCAAAATCATCGTTTAGGCCTGCAAAGACAAATTAATAGAATTAGGTAGCAATTATGGCCCAAATTGTATGAGAAGTATTCTAAATCCTATCGAAATTCAATGCAAAATCATAGGGACAAATAGGATTATTAGAGCGCAAAATTTTTGTCGCTTGTATTGGTGTCTTCTTAGAAAATGAATTTTTTTCTAAAAAGTACTAGTGGGAGAACAGTAGAACTCGATGAAGTTCTAGAACCACAAGATACATTAGACGAAGGAGGGGAGGATGTGCCACAAGAAGTGGTTGAACATCGTGAAGGGGTTACTCTATAATCTGTGGATCAAAGTGAACCACCTCAAGTAGCACAGAAGCTACATAGGTCTACAAGAGTACGTCATGAGCCTCAGAGATATGGTTTCCTCATGACTCAGTGTGGCGATGTACTGGTCTACCAAGACAACGAATCCAGGACTTACAAAAATGCTACATCGGATCCAGATTCTGTTAAATGGCTTAAAGCTATGAAATCTGAGATGGACTCAATGTACCAGAACCAGGTATGGTCTCTGGTGGATTCACCTGAAGGGGTAAAACCCATAAGGTGTAAATGGGTTTTCAAGAAGAAAATTGAAATGGATGGCAAGTTGCATACTTATAAGGCACGACTGGTTGCCAAAGATTTCAAACAAATTCATGGTATTAACTATGAAGAAACATTTTCGCCTGTTGCCATGATTAAATCCATCCAGATTATGCTTACGATTGCTACATATCATGACTATGAGATTTGGCAAATGGATACTAAAAAACTTTTCTGAATGGAAACCTTGAAGAGGATGTGCATATGACACAACCTGTTGGTTTCGTTCTTGATGGACAAGTTGATAAGATATGCAAGTTGCAGAGGTCTATTTATGGACTCAAGCAAGCTTCAAGGAGCTAGAACATTTGTTTTGATGAAGCCGTAAAAGAATTTAGTTTCATCAAGAACAAAGATAAACCTTGTGTTTACAAGAAAGTAAGTCAGACTATAGTGGCATTCTTGGTGTTTTATGTCGATGACATACTTTTGACCAGGAATGATATACCGAACTTGCAGTTGGTAAAGTCTTGGTTATCCAAGTGCTTCTCCATGAAGGACTTGGAGAAGCAGCCTACATCCTCGGAATAAAGATCTAACGAGATAGATCGCATAGGTTGCTTGGCCTCAGTTAGAGTACATACATAGACAAGGTACTGAAGAGATTCAGTATGGAAGAATCTAAGAAGGGAGTTCTTCTGATGTCACATGGTGTCTATCTCTCTAAGGATATGTGTCTTAAAACACATGATGAGAGAAATAGAATGAAAATGATCTCATATGCGTCAGCAATTGGATCCATCATGTATGCCATGTTGTGTACTTGGATTGATGTCTCATGTACGTTAAGCACTTGTAGTAGATATCAATTAGATCCAACTGAGCGTCACAAGATAGCTGTCAAGAACATCCTTAAGCACCTAAAAAGGACTAAGGATATGTTCTTGGTTTATGAGGGAAGATGAGCTCACTGTAAGAGGATACAGTGATGCTAGTTTCTAAATGGATAAAGATGGTTTCCGCTTGCAATCCAGGTCTGTATTTTCTTTTAAAAGAGCTATAGTGAGCTGGAAGAGCCCAAAGTAAAGTACTGCTGTGGATTCTACAATTGATGCTAAGTACATCACATTATCTAATGTAGCCGTGTAGGCAGTTTGGATCAAAAAGTTCATTATTGAACTTGCTGTGGTTCCAAGCTTTGCTGATCTAATAAAGTTCTATTGTGACAACAATGCAACCATTGCTATGGCTAAGGAAACACGATCTTACTAGTAATCCAAACACTTACTTAGTTGATTCAATCTGATCAAAGAAATTGATCAGAAAAGAGATGTGCAGATTTGCAGAATACCTACTAACCCACTGTTGAAGTTTTTGTTGCATCAGAAGCATGATGAGCACTTAGGATCATTCGATGTTAAATACATCAATGATTGGCTATAGTGCAAGTAGGAGATTGTTAAAGTAGGTGCCCTAGAGGCAATCAATTATTGTAGAATTGACTCTTTGTAATAATGTTTATTAATCAATAAAAGGCAATTTCTACTATATCGTGTAAATCATAGTTGTATGTATTGATATATGTCCTTAGGATGGTAGAACCTTGACGAGGGTATCAAGTGTTTCAAATCTTGATAGTGAGAACCCTATGATCATATATGGTGGCTATTCTAGAAATGTCCGTAGCCCCAATATTATTCTAACCAAGGACACAGATAATACGATAAGGCTATCATAGTGTTGAAGGACGCTGTCAAAAGACAGTGAGTGATCTCACTTGTCAAGGTTGTTTGCAACAATCTAGTACTACACATGGGTGCTTGCTATAGGCAAGTTCACTAGACAAACCCACAAGAGGATTCCATATGGATAGTAACCCCAGTGTCTATGGAATAAATCCTCTAACGAAGGGTGGTGCATGTGATCCTTAGACTTGAGATCACTGGAGCACCTTGTACATCGATTGGTGTCGTTTGACACTAGCCCAACATAGTTCTATTTAGAGCTATCAATACAGTAGTGATTGGCTACATCAAGGAGTGTATTAAGACTATGGTGGATCGACAAAGGATTCATCATTCCCGAGTACGAGAGAAATTATCTCACTGAGTAATTCGATAAATGGCAACGATATTGAATATGTGGCCACAATGGGATTGAGTTGTAACTAAATCCAATCTTTTGCGGTCGTTGGTCCAATAATCGAATATCGAGAGATCAAGGATATCCGAAGTTGACACTACTTCTATACCTTGGTTTTGATGAGATAATGTATCATGAAATGATCGGATTGTATGGTAACCATATCATTAATAGACAAGCTGTTTGGCTTAATCCAAATATATTGGGTGGCCATGATGTCTTGCTAGAGGCCAATCTTGGTCTGTGTTTAGTGAGAAAGATTAATTGATATCAATCGCGAGACTACTCACTGTCGATATGATGAGAAACCTTCGAGTCACACACATAGAAGATAGATTAATGATGAATGGGTGAGAAAGGGTATTTTCATCATTTGTGATGAAAGGGTATTTTTGTCAATTATGATGGAAAGGATATTTTTGTCTTTTAAGATGAAAGGGCATTTTGGTAATCTCACAGTTCAATTAAATTTGCTGAGGTCGTTGCCTATATTTAATTTCATATTGAAATTAAAATTAGTGAGATTATGCATTTAAATATATTCATATATTTAAATATTATATATATATATATATTATTTAATATTAATAGCTGATGATATTAATAAAAATAATATATGAATATGAAATTCATATTTGAATTTCAATAAGATGCCATATGGATTATTACCTTGTTTGGTAATGGGGATTTACTATTCTAGTCATGGAATAAATTTATTCCTAACTAGATTAGGGTTCTAATTTTTGTTGCATATAAAAGGCACAAAAATTAAAATAAAATAATAGAACACATTAATTATAATCCTAGTCACTCACCTCATTCTCTCTCACGTTTTCTCTCTAAGTGGAGAAGAGAATTTTTCAAAGAAAAATTCTGATGCAATCCCATCCTTGATCCTTGCGGGTTTGGCTAGCACATCGAATTGCTTAGTGATCAACATCCTGTCTTTGTGTGGATACCGAGAGTTCACTTTTATCTTAGAGTGGGAGTGATTCATATCGATTGAAGGGGCCTCCAAACGCTGGTATGAAATCTGGAAATTTTATATTCAATATTAGTTCATACGTAGATAATGTAAATTGGGTATAAGGTTCTTGGGCTCAATGTTGTTGTTGGGGATTTTATTTTTGTTTTCCACTGCGTAAACCCCACCAACAACTTACAGGTCCTAACTTGGTAGAGTTCCATGTAATCATGATCTTTTTCCCTCAAGGAAATTAGACCATCAACGTACTCCTTGCAGTAACCTTTCTAGATGAGGTCTTCAATTGCTTGCTTGAGAGCATGACACTCATCGGTATGGTGTCCGATGTCCCTGTGGAAGCAATAGTATTTTTTCATCACTCCTTTTTAATAGGGGTGCCTTCATGGGCTCCAGATCTATGAGCAGGCCGGCTTCTTTTGAAACAACCAGGATGTTCGAGATCGATGTGTTCAACGGAGTGAAGTTGTCCCGACGAGGTAGCAGGGCATAAGCCTTCTTGGGCTCAAAAAGTTGTGTCTTTCCCTTCCTCTAGTCGTCATTTTCCCATTTACGATTATTTCTTCTACACTCTTCCCGGAATTCATCCCTTCGATTGGGAGCATTGATCAAAGGCTTGGGGTCATTTCGATTTAGAGGTTCCATTGAGTTTTCAATTCGTAGATATTTATCTACGAGGTTGTAGAAGCGATTAAGGGAAATGTTGTCTTTTGATTGTAGATTATTCCCCATATCAGTTTGCAGGTGAACTCCTACTATAATCAGAGTTTAGATTGAATGTTCAGGTGTATTAGTCACCTTATTCAGTCCTATAGAAAATGTCGATGTAAGACTTGAGAGACTCATTCTTCTCTTGCCGTATGTTGCTCAAATAGCTTAACGACATTGAGAACTTCCTATTTGCTTGGAAGCATCTCATGAATAATGAGCTCATCTATTGCCATGTGTTGATAGACCCTGGTGGAAGTGATATGAACCAACGTTTTGCATCGGTAGTTAGGGTCACTGCCTAGCAGAGACATTTCGCCTAGTTTGAGACTTGGTGCAACTCTATGAGGTTGTTAAACTCATAGATATGATCTTGAGGATCAATGTTTCCATCAAATGCGTTCATGTCTGGCATTCTAAATCTTGACTAGAGAAGTGCTATTAGAAACTCTGGAGAAAAGAGAGACGCCTCAGCGATCACTCCTTGCTCATTTTGTTGAGCTCGAAGCTGATCCATAGCTTGCTGTAAATCCTTAATCTAAGGAAGTGGAGCTCTTGGGGGATCACTTTTTGCAATGTGGGTGTGCACCCTACGATTGCGGTTGATGAAAGATCACAAGTTGGTGGTTTCTATGATTTGGCCGAGGCCTTTAGTATGCCTTAACACTTGTGGACCGTAGCCCTGTGAAGGTGTTAAGTGGCTGGGGGAGTTTCCCTATCGATGCGATGATCAAAACCAATGCGCTGATAGTGAGTGTTTCCCTCTCGGTGATGGTTGGAACCATCGTACTGATGATGGTGGGAATCTCCATGTCTAGCACTTTCATGGGCGTGCCCGTGCGATGTGTCATGGGATTGCTCCTGGTGTGAAGTATTGCCAAGCCGACAAATTAATATATTATATCAAGATTCTTAGTCTTAGGTTGACATGATAGATTACATATATATATATATATATATATATATATATATATATATATATATATATATATATATATATATATATATATATATATATATATATATATATATATATATATATATATCTTGTAAGGCAATGTTTGGAAGATAAAATTATGTCAGTGGTGTGGAGGCCCAACAAAATATGATATACCAGATAGAGAGGAAAAGATGAGAACCATTTGTACAATATGCTGGGAAATTGCCTATCAAAATCCAAAAATGGTATGTCTATTATAGCATGGTTGGAATTGGGTTGAGCTTTCCGTTGCTTACTGCAATTGCGCTAGTTGGGTCAAGTTTTCTAGATTATGTTAGGTGATGACCATTTTATTGTAGGTTTTCTCCAAGTTGATGTTTGATATCTTATGGAAAGTGGAGAATTTTATTGTTTTTATCTTCATTTTGAAAGTATTTTGGATAGACCAACGAGAAGTATATTTATAAATATGGTTAGGGCCAAAAATGTCCTCGGCCCAAATAGGGAAACATCCTAGCAAAGATGAAAACCTAGGCCCAATCCCGATGGGGCCTAAGCCAGAATTCCACAGAGGAGGCCCATTCGGTGTGAAATGCAGTCAGATTTCACCATCTGGACCTAGGCCTCTTGATCCTAGCACACCTTTTCGGTTTACGGTCAATTCAGAGCCCATAGTCACCTACGGATTACACTCTTACTTGAACTCTAATAAGGAAGTTGACTACTATTCCAATTCCTCCAAGGTTCGTATCTGAGTCATGCTCGAACTCCCTTTCACGCCAGGATAAAGGGGCCAAAGGTTACATCCTTTGGGAGAATGATCACTATGAGAACTCCCAATCCCACCAAGATTGGAAGACCATACAATCACAATTTAAACAGAGGCCAGCCCTCTCACAAAGGACATCGACATTACACCCTTAGACCTTGAAGTTCATACTCTTGAGAACTTCGCATTACAGCTGTACTCACAGTCCCTGACTAGACTTTCGGTAACCTTTCTTCTCCCTGGCCCTCACTAAATTAGCCTCATTCAGCTTTGTTGGCTTGAGCGTCGGAGTGCCTATGGCAAACACCACCTTGGTGTTTTTTATCGCTTCACAATTGTTTCCTTACGTGTGCAGGTGCAGCAGATCGCTAGTGGCCTCAACCTCACAAGATTAGATCCTCTTTCTGTATAGGTAGATTTTTATGTCTATAGTTTGGCGCCTATCGTGGCGCCTCTAGCAATCATTTTCTCAACAAACTTTGCTATGTGAAGAAACTCTCCATGGCTGACAATTTTGATAACACTAATCCTGGCCTTGAGGCCAAACTAGAGGCTCTGACCTCCCTCATGCAATAGCACTCAGACAAGGTGGAAGCATTGGAAGCTAAGAACACTGCCATCCGAATCGAAAACGCCTCCATTCGGGCCTAGAACCAATCTCTAAAACAAAAGGTAAGTCAGTTTTATGATCTTGAGCTTCTGCCTTGTTAGGTACCACCCAATCGGTTCCGCGCCACAGTTCCATCTATGTGACCTCTCCAAACTCCAAAGCACGGATCTTTGACTTCAGATAACGGTCGCGTCAACTATGTTAGTTGTTGGTCAACGATTCAGCCCTGATTCACCGTGAACGGGGTCTGCTAATCGAACCCTTCTTGGTCAATCCGCCTCGGGCGTAAGATCAAGGCGTCCAAGTGACAGGAAGCCCGCTACAACAAGAACCGCCCATCCTCGCCATCCCACCTCACCTTCAGTCAACCGTCCCTACACAAACTCCACTTGGCTCAGTTCATCCTCGCGGGTCGAGCGGTCACCCACTTCAAACCATCCCCCTCCAGTCCATCCATCCCAACGGACCGAGCGAGTACCAAATAACCCCCCTAATCATTCATATAGGGCGAAACACTCGATCAGTTACAATAAGAGTCACCCAACCGGAGGGAATGAATGGGGATCCAGGATACCAAACGATACACAAAGGAATGATTCACCAGGCTACACCATGCGGATTGACCCAACAAAATGCACCGAGTGCGAATCTTATGGCTAACCAAGTCAATCAGGATGGCCTAGTGGTATCCGACTCTCCCATGGAATAACTATTGGCTAAGAGACCGGCCAATGTGGAGGCAGTGATGAGGCTCATACCAGGAATGCCAATTCCTACCAAAGAGAGCAAGCCTTACTGCTATGCCGATTCACCCTTTATGGATGCAATCACGCTAGCCGACATGCCCCACAAATCACTATCCCTGGTATGAAGCCCTATGACGGCACAACTGACCTAGATGATCACATAGCCTCGTACAAGTAGTGAATGTTCATCATTTTGATACCCCGAAAGCTAAGGGAAGCTTGTATGTGTAAGAGTTTTGGTTCAAGCCTCTATGGTCCGACTCTTCAATGGTACTCTAACCTCCCAAACAGTTCAATCAACTCATTTGCACAACTCACTGACACTTTCGTGGAACAATTCACCAACAGCAAGAAACTTGAGAAACTATCGGCCAACCTGTACAGAGTATACCAAAAAATGGGGGAGCCGCTGAGAGAGTACGTCAACTGATTCAATAAAGAAAAAATCTCCATCCCCTCTTGTAGATGCCTTCAGGAAGGGTCTCCTTCTGGATGGTGAATTATACAAAGAACGGACGAGGCTTGGTTGTACCACGATGGGAGACGCCTAGGCCAGAGTGGTGATTCAAATAAGGTGGGAGGAAGATGGGATGAATCGGGGCGAGTCATGCCAAGTATGACCCAAGGCGGAATGATAGGAGGCCAGAGCTCAGATCGATTCAACCCCGTCACCAACCCCCTCCACGCAATCTGAACAAAGTCAGAAAACCATATGACCACCAGCCACTTAGAACTAACAACAGACCAATCGGATCAAGCCGATACAGAATCTCAGAGTATAACCTCAACGTCAAACCAGCCAAGGTCGTGGCAATCATGAAAGGAATGGGATATAGTGTTAAGTGGCCAGGCAAGCTAAATGCCGAAACAAGAAGGGACACGACCAAGTGGTGCGAGTTCCACAACGACCATGGACGGTTGGAGGTCATCGCATTACTGAAGATGGGACATCTCCAAGATCTATTGATAGATAAAGGGAAGAATACCATCAGCCAGAAAAGTATGAAAGAAACATCTCCACCTCTATGGGAACCTACGCCAAAAGTATTCTGCTCAATCATCTTAGGAGGGTCGGAGATTAGTGGGTTTAGTTATTCTTCAGCCAAACACTACGCCAGAGCCAACAACCACCATGTAATCCAATCCATCCATCCGTCCTCTTGGTCACATTCCCACCAAGTAATTTAGTTCGAAGATGACGAGCCAGTCATCCTGGCCGCCCCTCATCACGACGCTTTAGTCATCTTCCTTCAGATTGCCAATATTCTGGTCAAGAGAGTATTCATAGATTGGGGGGTCCTCGACAAACATTCTCTTTCTTAAAGTAGTGAAAGCCATGGGTCTGGAAGAAATAACTATCAACAGACGACCAACCATACTGGTTGGGTTCATTTCCGAGCAGAAATACACCATCGGAGAAATCGTTCTTCTTGTTTATGCCAGTAGAGTAAACAAGCAAACCGTTTTTCTAGTGATCGATTGTCCTTTACCATACAATGCCATTTTGGGCCGACCATGGATCCATGACATGCGAGCTGTTCCATCCACCTTCAACCAAAACATCAGGTTTCCAACAAAATGGGGAGTAAGTGAAATCAAGGGCGATCTTAAGGCTTCTAGAGATTGTTATAAGAATGCCTTCAAAAGTAAAGGTCATGCTTTATAGCAACTACAGTCCTATCCAACCCTCCAATTGAGGCAGATTAACCATCTATGGAAGAGTTAGATGAAGTGCAGGTACACCCGGAAGACCCTGAAAGAAAGACCAATATAGATTCTCGCCTCAGGCCCGAGACAGGAGAGAAACTCATAGAATTGCTTAAACGAAACCAGGACTGTTTCGCCTGGTCCCACGTTGACATGACAGGAGTCAGCCTAGAAACAATCGTTCACCACCTCAAAGTAAATCCGGATCACCCCCTAGTGAAGCAAAAGAGCAGGAAATTCGCACCAGAGCACAACCGGACTGTCAATGAGGAGATTGATAAATTACTGAATAATGGTTTGATTAGAGAGGTCCACTACCCCGATTGGCTTGCAGATGTTGTGGTCATAAAGAAAAAGAATGGAAAGTGGAGAGTCTGTATTGACTTCATGGATTTAAACAAAGCATGCCCTAAAGACTCCTTCCTGCTCCCACATATCGATATGATGGTCGATGAGACCGCAGGCCACGAGCTCTTAAGTTCCATGGATGCCTTCTCAGAGTACAACTAGATTTTGATACACCCTAACGACCAAGAGAAAACAACCTTCATCACGAGGAAGGGACCCTACTACTACAAGGTGATGCCGTTCGGTCTCAAGAACGTAGGGGCTACCTATTAGCGGCTAGTCAACAGAATGTTTGCCGAACACCTCAGGAACACTATGGAGGTTTACATTAATGATATGCTCGTCAAGTCCCTAATGGCTGAGCAGTACCTCGACCACCTCAACCAGGCATTCGCCACCTTAATGAAGTATAACATGAAGCTGAATATAGCCAAATGCTCATTCGGTGTCTCGTCAGGTAAATTCTTGGGATACATGGTAACTCAGCGAGGGATAGAAGCCAACCCCGACCAAATCAGAGCGATCCTCAATATACCATCGCCAACTTGTATTAAAGACGTCTAGCGTCTCGCAGGATGAGTAGTAGCCTTGAGCCGCTTCATCTCCAGATCCGCTGACAAGTGCCACCACTTCTTCCACACAGTCAAGAAATCTAAGAAGTTTGAGTGGACCCCTTCATGCGAGGAAGCCCTATAACAATTAAAGAGATACTTGACCTCTCCTCTGCTCCTTTCCAAGCCTGTGGATAGGGAGAAGCTTTACACTTATCTGGCGGTCTCAGAGACAACAATCTCATCAGTGTTAGTTCAGGAAGATGATACGAAGCAGCTATCGGTTTACTATGTAAGCAAGTCACTCCTCGAAATGGAAACACGATACAGTCAACTAGAGAAATTGGCCCTCGCCCTCGTCCATGCATCTTGAAAGCTCAGGCTATTCTTTCAGTGCCACTCCATAGTCGTACTCACCTCTTTTCCACTTAAAAAGATACTACACAAGCCATAGTTATCAGGCCAACTCATGCAATGGACGGTAGAGCTTAGTGAGTTTGACATATCTTTCTAGCCACGTACTGCCGTCAAGTCCCAAGCACTGACATACTTTATTGCTAGTTTCACCCCGAACACCACTGTCCAAGCAGAAAGAGAGTTATTATGTATGAATGGTGGGTCGTCTTCAAAGTGGACTCTCTCAGTGGATGGCTCAAGCAATGTGAATGGAAGCGGGCTCGAGTTAGTACGAACTACACCAAAGGGAGACGTCATCCAACGGGCCATACGATGTAGATTCAAGTGCACCAAAAACGAAGCTGAATACGAGGCTCTCATCGTTGGACTCTCCCTAGCTAAAGAAATCGGAGTAAGGAGGCTGGACGTAAAGTCCAACTCCCAACTCATGGTCAACCAGCTGCAAGGCACTTACCAAGCACGCAAATCAAAGATGACGGCCTACTTGAACCTAGTCAAAGAATTGCAGACCGAGTTCGAAGAATTCTCTATTGTCCAAGTCCCAAGAGTGGAGAATACTCATGCTGAAGCCCTTGCTAACCTTGGCTTAGCCCTTCAATATTCTTCCCAGTCAACTATCCCATTTTTATTCCTACAATGGTTGGCTAACTGGAAGGAACAACTAACAAACAAGGCGCCTGAAGAAACAATGGACATCGAACTAGCCGACTTTTGGATGACCCCGATAGTGAAGTACTTAGAACATAATAAGCTCCCAGCCGACAAGAATGAAGCATGCAACCTACGAGCGAGAGCCACCAGGTTCACCATGTATGAGGGTCAACTCCTTAGGAAGTCATTCTCCGGTCCCTACCTCAAGGGCATAAGCCCAAAAGAGGCCAAACGGGTTCTCGTCAAACTCTATAAAGGCGAATGTGGAAACTATACAGGAGGACGCAGCCTCTCACACTGGGTGATCACTGCTGGATACTATTGGCCAACCGTACACACTGATTCAGCAACTTACGTGAAAAGATGTGACAATTGTTAGAGGTTCGCCCATGTCTCACACCTCCCACTTGAGCGACTCTACTCCACTCCACTCTCACACCTTGGCTGTTCATGAAGTGGAGAATGGATATAGTGGGAAAGCTCCCGACCGCGCCCGGGTAGCGAGTCTTCATATTGGCTGTGACTAATTACTTTACCAAGTGGATCAAAGCTGAAGCATTCATGCTAGTCAAAGACCGAGAGGTAAAAGCTTTCATCTGGAAACATGACATCTACAGGTTTGGGATACCGAAGGAAATCATCACCAAAAATAGATCCCAATTTATCAGTTCAGGCTTCAGGGATTTCTGTGACATATGGGGGATCAAGCTAAGCTTCTCTACCCCCCACAACCCCTAGTCCAACGGCCAGGCTGAATCATCGAATAAAACCATCATGCAGACTTTGAAAAAGCGCTTGTAGAAAGCCAAGGGTGCATAGGCAGATGAACTACTCGAAGTCTTTTGGTCCTATCGAATTACAGCCCACTCATCCACAGGCGAAACTCCTTTCTCTCTTGCATATGGATCTGAAGCAGGCATTCCAGTTGAAGTATCGGTTCTTTCGGCCAGACTCTAATGGGCGGACCAGGAAATCAACAACCAGAACTTTTGTCAGAACTTAGACACCGTCGATGAGCTACACGAGCGGGCGAACATATGCAATGCAGTCTATCAGTAGTAGGCCGCCCAACACTACAACCGCAACATTAGGATCAGAACTTCAAAACAGGCGACTGGGTCCTCCGCAAGGTCTTTCAAAACACTAGGGAGATCAACTCGAGTAAGCCCGACCCCACCTGGGAGGGTCCCTACAAAATCACCAAAGAAGCAGGGAAGGGCACCTACCAACTCCAAACTCCCGAAGGCAAAGACATTAGCAATAGTTGGAATGCAGTCCATCTCAAATGCTACTACTTTTAGGTGAACTCATTCGTCTACATATTTGTTTTCTTTTTGTTTTTATTTAAAAAAGGATGAGTAGGCCTAGAGTTGGGCATTTGGGACCGGGCCCAAAAGCCCAGCATCAAAACCCGGTCCTAGGACCGGTCCTTGAGAGGACCGATCCTAGGAGGCCTAGTCCCAAAATGGGACCAGGCCTAAGGAGGAGGGCCTGGGCCTGGGCCCAATTTTTTTACCTTTTATCATTTTAGTCCTTTGTAAAATTTTATTAAACCCCCTAAAATAAGTATAAATTAAAGGACTAAAATGAAATTTTATAAAATTTATTAAAAAAAATAAAAAAATTTAACTTTTTATAACCGTGTATCTCGCCAGCGGTCACAACTCCACACAGATTGCAAACTTATAATTATAAGTTTTTTTTTTCATTTTCCCCCCCATAACTACACTATAAATAACCCTAAAACCTTTAATTTTTTTCACACCAATCAATCTCTCATTATTTCATTCTCTCAATCTCTCTACTCCAAATCTCCAATCAATTTCTCATTCAATTTATATTTATAATTTATTTATTTATATTATTGAAATTTTTTTCTATTTTTCAATATCATCATAATTTCATATTATTATTTAATTTCTTTTCATTTTAATTATTTATTATTTTATCATAAATTTATAATGTCTTCCCCAAATGAGTTTTATGTTCCATCCACCGAAGAAATTAAAGCCTTCAATCCATTTTCACCTTTTCCTCCAGAGGATGCAGCTGTAATTCCATAACCACATTCGGTCGGGACGAGGTGTAGCCAAACACATGTGAGCTGCGAGTCAACGGGCATGGACATAGCCCAACCCCACCGACCGTCAAAGAGGGTCGTGTCCGATGTCTAGCGATACTTCATCAAATCAAAACGGCCAAAGACAAATGGGGAGGTGGAAGAATCGTGTGGGATATGTAATTTATGTGGAACCATTATTGGGGCTGAGAAGGGGATTTCGACGATGCGACGACACGTAGAGAAGAAGCATCCCCAAATAAATACATCTTCAAGCGGATCAGGTAGACAAATTCAAACTCAACTTAGTTTTAATCCACAATCCTCAACTCTCTCAACATAGCAATACAATACACATGTTACACGAGAGGAAATAGCAAGATATATAGTTGCTATGGACTCTCCCATTTGTTTATCTGAAAATCCTTTTTTTGTTAATATGGTTAAAACTGCATTTTGTCCAGCATATACCCTTGTTAGTAGAAGTACAAGTAGAAGAGATATACTAAAACTTTATAAAAAAATAAATAATAAACTTAAAAACGAATTTCAAAATTTTAGGAATATATCTATTGCACTTACATCAGACATATGAGCTTGTAGATCAAAAATCGATTTTTTAACTGTCACAGTATATTTCTTAGATCATAATTGGGGTTTACAACAAAAATTGATAGGTTTTAAACCATTATATGAAAAACATAGTATTGAAACTATTTATTTTACAATTCTTGAAGTTTTACAAGAATATTTATTAACTGATAGAGTTGTAGCGCTAACACTTGATAATGCAGCTGCTAACACCGCGACAATCTCTTTATTTGAAAAGAAATTGGATCCGCTTGGTGAAGGCAAATTTTATCACTAGAGATGTGCTTGTCACATCATCAATTTGATAGTTAAAGCAAGTTTAGATGCTATACATTCAAAGATGGAGAGGGTGCGTAGAGCTATCGGATTTATCATCGGCGGTAGCAATAAAAGATGGCGGGAGTACGTCAAATATTGTAAGCAAGAGGAGCCACCGGTTCGACCTTTGAAGTTATGTACAGACATGCCTATCCATTGGAACTCTACCTACTTGCTATTGAAAAAGCTTTGCCAACCGTGAAACAAATTACAGATTTCGTCAACCGGAAGAACTATCTAGAGGAAGTTGTCAACTACGATGATTGGGCGGTTTGTGAACTTTTCTATTCATTTCTTAAAATTTTTTATGATGCTACTAATACATTAAGTGGTATTTATTATCCAACTACTAATTTAGTGTTAGATATTTTAGTTCAAATTGCTAAAACTTTTGCTTAATATAGATATGATAACATTTTAGTGAAATTGTTTCAAGTATGGAAGAAAAATATAAGAGATATTGGTTAGATATTCCATTCTTATATGGATTAGGCCTTTTTCTAGATCCTAGGTTTAAATTATCTGTAGTTAACGGTGTAATTACTAAGTTAGGCCATTATTTAGGACATGATTATACGCCTTATTTGAGTGACTTTAAACACAAATTGGATATACTTTTTTCTTTATATGAGAACAGATACAATGGAAGTGGAAGTAGAAGTGGAAGTGGAAGTGGAGCGTCTAGGAAGGGCGATCAGGACCTTGATGCAGCCCCCCCTCAAGGATCGAGCAAGTGGGTGTATGTGGAACATGACGGAAGCTCCAGCTCCAGCTCGTACATACATAGACCAAATGAATAACTCGCTACCTACAGGTGGACCTGACTTATGACGATGAAGGAGCAACTTGACATGGATATTCTTCAATGGTGGAACCAACAAGAAAGTCAATTCTCCATTATATCCCAAATGGCACGTGACATTTTATCTGTGCTGGTTTCTACAATTGCATCCGAGTCAACATTTTCAACGAGTGGTCGGATTGTTGAAGACAGAAGATGTTCTTTAACCGATGAGATGATTGAAGTAATAACATGTTTACGGGATTGGACTCATACAGAAAGAAGACTACAATAGCACCTTGAAGATCCCGAACTACTCGAACTCTTTAGGAATACAGATTTGAATAATGTAACTAGTGTTGACGATGAAATTGAAGATGAATAATTTAATAAAAAAAATTATTTAATTGTTTATTTGTGAAGCGTGAATGTGTGAAATGTGAATATTACATTTATGTTAAAAATTAAAATTAACTATTAATTTATTATTTTTTAAAATTAATTAAATTTTTAGAAACTTACTAATCAACCCCTAAAAAAAATACTAAAAACCCCCTATAAAATTTCGTTTTGCCCCCAAAATATAAAAAAAAATTGAGGGGGGAAAAAAAATTATCCAAACCCCATGGGACCGATCCTAGGACCGATCCTAGGCCCATGGGACAGTCCCAACCAGGCCTAAGGCCTAGTCTGAGTCCTGGTTTTTCTCATGGGCTGGGACCCTGGCCTCCCTAGGCCCATGAGTGGATCGAGGCCCATTTGGGACCCCCCAAGCCCCAAACGGGCCCAAGCCTGGGCCCGCAAGGGATCGGTCCCTTGCCCACCTCTAAGTAGGCCTATTCACCTCCTTCACAGACAGTCGACCTCATGGCTCGAATTCTATGAAGCATTATTCAGCAATTTACACCTTTGGTCGGCCCTACTCGATTCATGGGTTTTTACACCTTTGATTGGCCCTACCCGATTCACGAGTTTTTTACACCTTCGATCAGCCTTGCCCAATTCACGAGTTTACACCTTCAAATTGGTCCTGCCTAATTCACAAGTTTACACCTTCGAACCAGCCATGTCCGATTCAAGAGTTTACACCTTTGAATCGGCCTTGTCCGATTCACGAATTTACACCTTCAAATCAGCCTTGCCCGATTCACGAGTTTACAACTTTGAATTGGCCCTGCCCGATTCACGAGTATACACCTTTGATCGACCCTGCTTGATTCACGAGTTTACAGCTTCAATCGGCCCTGCCCGATTCATGAGTTTTCACACCTTCGATCGGCCCTGCCCAATTCATAAGTTTTCAAACCTTCGATCAGGCCAGCCCGATTCATGAGTTTACACCTTCGATCGGCCCTGCCCGATTCATGAATTTACACATTCAGTCGGCCCAGGCTGATTGAAGGGTACTTGTACCTCAAAATTGACAAGTCATCGACCCGACCCAACCCAATAGAGAGTCCACATGACTTAGCCACTCGACCGCACTAGAGTCATAACACAAGCATGTGGTTCAACCCCTAGTGCATCTACAAACAAACAAGCAATCAACTCATTCGCCCATAAGGAAAGCACCAAAAAAAAAAAAAAATCACAAGTATAATACAAAAAGAAGCCTCAAGCGGTGAGTTCCAAGTACAATGTGAGGCACACACGCCAAGAAAGAGCATCGTAGGCCCCAAAATGCATGAGCAAAAGTAAGAAAAAAAAAACTAAGTATCATAGGTGAGAGTCGTTTCACCCATCTCTAACTCAATCACCCTATCACTAACCCCAACACTTGCCCCTGCAGCCTGGTCGCTCACATCCTCAGTAGTCGATGGCCTCGGTTGGCTAGCAAAGTCAAGCACCTGTTCATTAATCTGCTCCTCCGTATGCCCAGCGGCCTCCTCCTCCATCATCTCCCACATGAGCTGGATGTCCTCATCCGAGTTCCAGAGAGAGGTGTTCCCAGCCTTGTACTCAAGCATGAGCTCTCCCCGAGCCCTAATGATGGTGTCATCAATGATGCTCAGGCACTGCTCCTTTAGGGACTCGACCTCCATAATCTTCTCGGCCAACTCCCTTCTCAGCCGCTCTAACTCACTCTCGGCCTCCTTTAGACACTGCTGGCTCTCCCGCTCAGCTTTCTACGCAACCGCTTCCTTCTGTCATAGGTTGGCATTAGATTTTGATATATCTTGTATCTTCTTCTCTTGCGACACGATTAATTTTCTCAAGCTGCAGGCTATTGGTGAATGCCTGTATAACAAAACAACTTGATTAGCAAACATCAACATTAAACACAATAAAGTAAAACTCCGGCTCATACCTGGAAAGCAAGGGAAACCCCCGCCAGTTAGCGGTCGCGGTCGTACCCATCTGGTTCAAACGAGTCTCGTAAGCCAAGAACAGGAATGAGTGGGCCGACTGACTCATGGAAGCCGTGTCTGAATAGGTCAATGTAAAAGTTGGGATGCTGAATGTGATCCTCTCGGTCTCGTCATCCAAGACTACTATCTTGGATGATCTAGCTCCAACCAGAGGTTGACGACTTGGAGGAGTCGCCAAAACATCTACTACTCTCCTCTCCACTCTAGCCAAGGAATCCCTCTTTCGTTTCTCCCAGCACCTAGCAGTAGACTTGCTTGCACTTAGAACAGTCAGTTTCTTTATTAGCTTTTCTGCAATCGCAAACTCTCTAACAGTTAGTGGATTTAGCCTCGACTTACCATACAGGGTGTGATTGCAGTAGTGAGTTAGTAGCACACTCCAAGTTTGCTTCACTGAAGGGAAAGGGATACCTTGTTGGATGGCCTCTACTCTGGTCCAGAGATGACTCGTCCTGAGGTTATCTTCCTCCAACACCACCCGCTAGTCCCTTTGTGCTTTCGGAATGGCCAGAATCTTTTGAGTTTGCGTCCATGCTGTCCTGGCTCTGCCAGGCTCGGTTAATTCAAGCTTTGCAAAGAAAAAATACAATAAGGTTTTAGTAATCAAAATTCGAGGAAAAGACAAAGTTTCTCAGCAGTTGCTCGCCAAGTGAATGGGATATCGCCTTGGCCTCTCTCCCCGAAGACTGCATCACCATACATAAAGAAGTACCGATCCTTCCAGTTCTTATCACTCGACCGGAGGTCGGTGACGAGGTGGGCCCGTTCGTGCCTAAGGTTCAGCAGATATCGACCTTTGTCTTTATCGTTCTCCTTTAAGAAGTACAAATAAAACAACTCTTGCAGCCCAAACATCACTTGATGCCGCACACAAAGGTCCTCCAAAGCCATCAATAGCCTCTACCCATTCGACATCAGTTGGGATAGAGCAATCCTGAAATGGTCTAGGACCTCCTATACAAGGCAAGGGATGAGAAGCCTAAGTCCATCATGGAACCACTTCTCATAAGTACTCACCCATCCCTTCGTCTCCCAATCAACCCGCTCGTACGATCGAGTCACCCTAATCTCGATGGATTTCGGTATATGGTATATTGTTTGGATCCGCCACATATCATTGTCTTTTAATAAAGGCGGATAGTCTCGGCTCAGTATCCCACCACCTGGCCAACTCGGCTCGTCCTCTGAACCACTGCCAGCAGAGGGTGAACTACTAAAATCACCGACTCCTTCAGAGTCTTCCCCACTCCCCCTTGCCTGACAGGCTCTTCATCATTCGGATTCACCTTGCTTGTCTTAAGAGCAACCACCTTCACCCCTATCGGTATACCGATCGGAACACCCCCGCCTTCGGGCATCATTACCATGGTTGGGGCATTCTCATACTAGTTCCCGACCTCTGCATCAGTCCTACTAGAACTACTGGATTCTGACCCAGACATTCTTCAACCTACTCACTTGCCCCGAACGACCGAACTATCCCCTTAAAAATTTTATCTACTCGGCCATTGCTCGTTCCTCAAGACCGATTGAACAATTCCTTTCAAAACTTACTTGACCCCGATCGCACCACACCACCAATCGACCTCTCCCAGTTCACCGATCTTCTCAACTCTTGTGAGATCACTGCTTGCCCCCTACCAACCAAAAAACAGTTACTATTTTACCCCGCTCACCCTGGGTGATCGACTGTCCAAAGCCCAAATCCCTTCTACAGCTTCACTCACCCCGAATCGCCGACTGACCACTCTAAGACAAACAAAACCGCTTAACCAGCTGTTCGGTCTAGAAGACTGAACGCTTGCTCAGCTCAACCTTCCGTATGATCTTCTTACCACTCATTCGAGAAGACCGGGTGACCTACGTATCCTACTTTCTAAAGTTTTTCAAAACCTAGCCTAAACCCTTTCTCGATTCGGTCAGGCAGACCGAGACGAGCTGAACTGAGGTACTCCATAACTTGGTTTCATCTTCCATTTTCGTTCAAAATCCAAAAAGGTAAAAAAAAATCAGGCAAACCCGTTCAAATCACCCACGATTTTCCCAGAAACCCAATATTCAAGCCTGTTTCTAAAAACCAAAACACGACACCTCCAAACTTAGGCAAAACTTTTCAAAAAAACAAACCAAAAACTTCCCAAACTCTCGCTCAATCGCTCCAAAAAAACACCACAAACAGGAAGAAAACAAGGAACCAAACAGAAAAAGCAAAGAGGAAGCAGTTTTTACCGTAGAAATGGCCAAATCCTGGAATCTTTTGAAGCTGTGAAGAGAGCCTAAGTTTAAGAGAAAAACACGAAGAAAAAAGAAAAAGAAAAAGAAATGGGAGATGAAACGAACAGTCGCGCCTCCAAGTATTTATCGGCAAAAAGGTTTCAAGTAACACGTGGCACCGTGTGAATGGTCATCGAGAACTGCAATCTTTTGATTTTTCAGAGGGCATCCTGATCGTACACATGTTAAGAGACGTTCAATCCAGCTATACTCCATCCCTGAAAGGTAACCATTCACTATGTTCATCCGACCGAGCAGGGTCGTCATCATCGTGGTTGATTATCCAACCTTGGTTCTCCAAGCTCACCTCAAATAATGTATAGCAAAACCTCGATCTCACCACTAGGTCACCCCAACCGATTGAGCAATTTTACCCATTGAACACATATGTGCCTTCGCCCAGATTCGACCAATCCGCCCAAGGCACCATAGGCACTTCAAGTCTAACGTAATCCACTCAGTTGGAGGCATTGACTAAGGACACTTTCAGGGAATAGCGCGCTCATCTACCCACCCAGTCTGGCACACCGATCGGATTCGCCTCCAAGAGTTAACCTCCCAGATAGTTACCAGACCTGACACACTGAGTGAATACACCTTCAGTAGATAACTCATTCATTCACGCAATTGGTCAGCCACATCGAGCAAATATGTGCTAGCGAGATTGCTCGCTCATACAGTCGCTTGCTTGGCCCCATACACCAAATGACGGCATCTCATTGGTTTGATTACATTCCTCGACTCGGTTAAAGGCAACCACGTCGCCCCATCCGTCTGGTCAGGCATATCGATGAACTCACGAACTACGAGCTAGATCATGTTATCAGTTGGTCGACCACAAAGGCGGACCAGGGACGCCTCCAAGTGATGCCTACTCTCTAAGTTAAGCACTCCTTAACTCAGAGAGTGGGGGGCAAACTGTTAGGGCCAAAAAATATCCTCAACCCAAATAGAGAAACATCCTAGCAAAGATGAAAACCTAGGCCCAATCCCGATGGGGCCTAAGCCAGAATTCCATAAAAGAGGCCCATTCGGTGTGAAGTGTAGTCAGATTTCACCATCTGGACCCAGGCCTTCTGATCCTAACACACCTTCTAGGCTTACGGTCAATTCAGAGCCCACTGTCACCTACAGATTACACTCCTACTTGAACTCTAATAAGGAAGTCAATTACTATTCCAATTCCCCCAAGGTTCGTATCCAAGTTATTCTCGAACTCCCTTTCACGCCAGGATAAGGGGGCAAGGGTTACATCCTTGGGGAGAACAATCACTACGAGAACTCCTAATCCCACAAGAATTGGAAAACCATATAGTCACAATTTAAACAAAGGCCAGCCCTCTCAAAAAGGTCATCGACATTACACTCTCAGACCCTGAAGTTCCTACTCTTGAGAACTTCGCATTATAGCTGTAGTCACAGTCCTTGACTAGACTTCCGGTAACCTTTCTTCTCCCTAGCCCTCACTAAATTAGCCTCATTTAGTCTTGCTGACTTGAGCGTCGGAGTGCCTACGCCAAACACCACCCTAGTGTCTTCCGTCGCTTCACGTTTGTATCCTTATGTGTGCAGGTGCAACAGATCGCTAATGGCCTGAACCTCACGGGATCAGACCCCTCTTTCCGTACAGGTAGATTTTTACTTCTACAAACACTTAGATGTAGACTCATTATGCCTTAAATATAGGTAAATACCATTGGAATTTTAGTGACAACCTGCTCTGCCGTGACTTCGATAAATATGATACTCATGATTTTATAAATGTGATACCTTTTTGGTTTAACATATTTTTTAACCCTGATGCTTAATAGGTTGTAGGCTGCCTCATTGAACATGATAAGAAGGTTCTATTCTGCAAGCGAAATATTGAACCGTCTTATGGTCTTTGATATGTATACTGGAGTTTATATTGTGAATAGAATCGACCTATATATTTCTTTTTCAATATTCCTCAAAAATTAAAATCAGGCATTTATAAACTTAGATGTTAGCCTTTTTCTTTTTTCCTTGTGCATCACTGTTTCTCACTGGACATGGTGTTGCAGAATTGGATGATGTTGATGTAGGACTCTTCCTGCTGGTTACATGGAAATTGGGGAGTCAGCTGCCGAGGGGCCAATTAGGGAAACCTGGGAAGAGGCAGGTGCAGAGGTGGAAGTTGTGTCACCTTTTGCTCAACTGGACATTCCTCTTATTGGTCAAGCAAGAAAGAGATATCCTTCAATTAATTTTATTGAGTTCTCCTTTGCACTTGCTTAATGTGTTCGTGTATTTGTCAACCCGTGGTTGAAGCAGACTTATATAATTTTCTTAGCAAAGCTGAAGAAGCCCCACTTTGCACCTGGTCCAGAATCATCAGAGTGCCAGCTTTTTTCACTTGATGATGTACCCTTTGATTCTCTGGCATTTTCATCAATTTTTTTTACCTTAAATTTGGTAAGAGCTTTAAGAAATGAAATATTTATCTTCATTCGTCAATTGCATCACTCATATACTTTATATTACTGATCTGTATCTCCTGTGGCTGCAGTACATTGATGATATTAGAACTGGAAAACTAAATTTTCCCTATGGTACCATCAATAAAAGGCATTTTCACTCTGTAGCTTAAACATTAATTATTGTATAGTTTATTACGTTTTGTTTATCATATTCATTCATTAATTCTCTCTAAGCTTGTTCTCATAGTTTGTTTCTCTCCTGATGCTCGCTTGTAGGGCGGGTTCAAGCCCTTCCGATATGCATGCCTTTTCTCTTGTTATCATTTACAATCCTGACGTGATTAATTTGCCATGTCATGCGAGATGAATCATTATATGTAAGAGAGATACTGAACTGAATAAATGAAACTGTATCCTCTCGGACCTCTCCCTCATTAGAATACTTGACGAGGCCTTGAATTACTTTATTCATTTCCGATGTCTGGTTGCAGAATTCCGTTTGTGTTCGAAACCTGAAAATCATATTGGTCAAGTTCGGAGCATGTTTCTCTCTAAGCCCTGAAAACCAGTCTCTCTGTTGAAGCATCTTCATGCTACTTTGATCAATGACCCGGATTCCGTAGGTGAAAGAAATTCCTGATAGAACAAAGTGTACGTCGCCAAGACTTCGTGATTTCTTTGTTTTCTTGAGGAAGAGTGAGACTGTGAGAGTTCTGAATAGATACCTTTTCGCAACAGCTTTCGTTTGCTATACTAACAGCGAAAAGGTTAGTTTTGGTAGGTTTTCTTCTTGTTGGATTAACATGTGAAATGATTTGGTAACCACAATTTGGTGGTTGGAGGTAACTAATTTTCAGTTGTAATGACATCTCTTTGAGGTTTGAAAAATGACAATTACATTATATGATGTTTCATGTTAAGGATTTAAATTAAACCTAATTCCCCATTTTACAACTATATGCAGTGGCAAATTTGCAAAACTCAATCACCTATAAAGATTTTTGGTAAATTTATTCATGGGATTTAATACAAATAACCATTTTAATAATTTTTTAATAAAAATTTCCTTCTCCCATCTTTTGGGCTAAAAGATGTTTTATAAATGCTAGATGATGTTGAAAAAATGCATTAAAATCTTACATCTTTACCTATAGATATTAATAAAGATTAACATAAAAGTAATAATATTTTAAAAATATTAAAAGATCAAAATGAGACTAAAAGATGTTTTATAAATGCTAGATGATGTTGAAGAAAAGCATTAAAATCTTTATGAAAATAATTAAATTTTTAAAAAGGCAAAAATAGGGCAGTTAACTAATGCTTTTGTATGGTTATATATGTGTTGTGTGTGTGTGTGTTATTTAGGCTCATCCCTATATGTAATAAACGCATCAACTTCTACATTAAAAAAAGTTCAATAATTTTCATGAAAAACACTTAATCTATGTATTATATTATATAATCAAAGAAATAATTAAATATAACATCTCAAAATTATTAAGAAAAGAAATTATATTCATTAAATAATTTAAAAACTAAAAATAAGGAAATTCAAATCAATTAATTCAAATTTTAAAATTATTTTTAAATCAGGAATCAAACAGTGATTAAATTTTTGTCCAAAAATCAACTAAAAATGAATAATTGAAATTTACTATTAATTTATTTTCTAGTTTGTTTTGTTTTTTATAACTTTTTCAAATATTACTTTCACAAAAAAAAAAAAATAATAATAATAATAAGTTTCTAAAAATTAACAGTTAAACGAAAAGCAGTTGTATTAAAAATTATAATACATTTCTTGGATCGAAAACGCGAATATCTGTTTAACATATCAGATATATCAAATGTTTAGTGATTTTTGATAAATTCTTCCAATGTTTGAATATCACTTTCATATCCTTCAATGTGGCCGACACCATTGTCCCTTTTTTTAACATCTGTCCACTGAGTTGGTAGTTCCCCCCACCCTTTTTTATAACCCAATAAAAAAAATCTATCATTCCAACCTCGCAGCTTATTGCACAATCCTGTTAACAAACATTTATGCTTCCTATTCTCAATAAAATAAAAAGGGTTATTCGCTCTTTTTTTAATTGCGTGAAAATAGTTAAAGATAGAGAAGGCAGGTCTGATTTTATGCATCAAGCATAGAACTTCAAAACTATTTTCCAACCATGCGGATGAATATGAGTGGGCACAATGTTAGAAGCAATTATTACTTCTTGAACAAATGGGGACAAAGGAGGAACAAGTCCACATTGCAAAAACACTTCGCAGAAAGTAAAAAATCCAAGAGGAGGTTTGGTGCATATATAAAAATCCTTTTCATCACTAGGTAATAGATCAAAATCATCAGATATGTTATATTGCTTTCAAAAAATCAAAAGATTGTCTAAAGAAATAGTACTAGGTATTTCTAAAACAAGCATTTTCAAATAGCAATTGTGATCGAAGCTAAGTAGATTAAGAAAAAAGTTTGCTTACCAACAAATTGATGACAAAGACAGACAAAGGCAGAAGCAAGCGGTGATGAGAAATTAAAATATCAATCAAGTTTACTCTAATTAATTTAATTATTAACAGTAGACTATGACACAATTTTGATGAACAAGACGCAGAAGTAAAAAGAAAATACCCTAAATCCCCAAATCAATTTTAAACACCGGTATTACATTAAACACGACTGTATTGAAATATTTTAGATTTAATAAATTTAAAAATATTAATAATTATTAAATTGAAATATTAAATACGTTAAAAATAATAGCAAAGGTTAAAAAAATAAAAGATTCATCCATTAATTATGTTTTTTTTTTTTTTTCCAGAATATCTACATTTTAAATAAATATTAATATCAAACTATTTGTCTTGGGATACGTTTATTGTTAAATTTGACTCTTATTTTTTGCTTGACTTTTTGTACAAAATTGACACTTTATATTGAGGTAAATCAAGGTAATTGTTTATATTTAGATACAATGCATGTAAATTGATGGAACACAATTAAAACCACAGAGAGGCATTAATTACCTATATTAACTTTTTCATGTAACTTAAATCCAATACATGGTAAATTTCATGTTATCATATTTATATGTTAAAGTAATTTATTAATGCTTATAGATATTTATTTCAAAATAAATGTTTGATACATTGTATCTATTGAGTTTTCTGTTCTTAAAAATGAACTCTGTGTTTTGAATAAATGTGTTGTATTATTTGTGTAAATGAATATTAACGAATTGCTGTAATGTGCAAGAAATATTTGCAAAACTTTTATAACCATATTAATCTTTTTGACTTTTAATATTCAAGAATCCAAATCAGTCGATTCGTAATATCTTCAAAGCTATCTCCTCACAAATTTTTGGGAAACTTTTACAACTATAATTTTCTTTGTAACCTTTAATATCCTGAAGCCTAGATCAGTTTGTTCGTTGTCTCTGAAAAACCATCTCTTCAATTGAATCTAGGTCAACATCTGGTAATTTATCTTTATTTTATACCATTTATTTATTAGTTCTTTAATTATATGCTAATTATTCTTTTTGAGTTTTAATATTCATAAACACACACCAATCCGTTTGCGATTTCTGCAAAGCTTGATATACAGTTCATACTAATTGTGTTCGTATAATCTTCAACTCTACAATATAGTTCTTGATAAAGGTAATGCAATTTCGTTAAATAATTTTATTGTATTTATCATTCAGACCCGTTTGTTGTAAATCAATGACTTTTATTTGTTTATTTCTTTTCTTTGCTGTAAATTAATGAAATATTACAGATGTGTTAACATAAATGAACATGTATTTGAAAACTAGGGGTGGGCAAAATTGTAAGGTAGAACCAGAATCGACAGGTACCCGGGTGTTAGTTTCGTTCCTACCTAGAACTGGGTGTAACAGGGTCGGTTCCAGTTCCAAAAAAATTGGAACCAATACTGTGCGATTATGGTTCTGGTTCCAAATCAAAGGAACCGAAATCGGAACCAGGAATCGGGACTAAATTAAGATAGTATTAAAGAATAGGGGGTTTTTTGGTATTTTGCACTTAGGCCTATCCAGTAGTTAGACATATTCAGTCGACAAATAAATTATCAAATGCCACTTAAGTGAATTAAGAATATTCTTTTTTACTTTTTACTTGATAAAAAAGTATGAATAACTTGTTTAAATTATTTTGATAATATTATCATTATTTAGTAGCAACAATTACCCATATGTCCCATTAAATAACTCTTTTTATGCTTATGTCATGTGTCAATACTTTTTCACTTTAAAATCTCTATTTAGCGTATTATATTCTCCGATAGAACATTTTAATTCAACTTGACATTTATATTTAAGTTTAAAAAACTTAAAACATCATTTAAATTGTATTACATAAAAATTATTTAAATAATAATATAGTTAACATCATGTGAGCATATATATCAAAATATACTTTTGGTGGATGAAACTTGATATGTTATTAACTTATAATGTTATCTTATTGTGTAATTCAATGTGTTATGTAATTTTAGTTTTGGGACGATGAAATGGATATTGGAATAGTTGCAATTTTTGTAAAGGCTACAGCGTGTATTTGTCATTGAGAAAACTGTTAGGGGTGTAATGCAATTTTATAAGGGTTTATTTGTCATTTAAAAAAAAAGGGGGGGTAATTGATATTTTCTTGAGTACCTAGAACCTGTAACACAGGTTTTAGTTCCAAGTTTTTATGAATCAAAATTGATGGTTCCAGATCCAGTTCCAAATCAAAGGAACTGGCCAATTCCAGTTCCTTTGATTTTGGGTGGGTACTCGGACCCGCCTACCCCTATTAAAAACATTGATAAAGTGATTTATAAAAATTTCTGAATTTCAAAGTGTTGATGCATGATTTTGACACCAACGAACTGCACATGGGAAATGTTGAGTGGAGTGAGAAGACACACACATATATAAAAGATTGGGTTAAGAGAGAGATAAAGAATAACGTTTAAAGTGGTTCGGATGCTTAAACAAGCGAATAATATCTCCATTGATATTGTATTAATGTACGAGATTAGGTCGCGCTCAGTGAACTGACTTGTAGCTTTGAGAATACAAGAGAGGGAGAGAGAATATGATATTCTAGAGTGAAATTAGCTAATCCCACAAACGGGAGAGGAGCCCTCTATTTATAGTGGGATGAATTGAGGTAATGATTACTGAATCTGTGAGTGGGTCGATTGTCGTGCAAATCCTTCCTTGTGTCCCGTTGCTCACCTGCTCGAGTGATTTCCTCGACTGGTGCAGGGATTGGACACATGGAATGTCTCCAGCCTTTCGCCAGTCTGGCGCACACCCACTGCACTGGCAAGAGCATGTCACTCGCATCAGCATGCGATGTGGCCGCGTCTGAATTACTGCAAGACCTACCTGAACTCTGACCACCCACGCTGACAAAGCTCGACATCAGCCCTACTTTTTCAGGCATAACTGAAGTCCCCTAGTTTTTAAGGTTTGGGAATCGTACCTCAAAAACTACACAATTATGCCTTGATTTGATGCGCGTCGAACGAACACTAGTCGATTCGACCTACTTGTAGAGAGGCCACAAAAACATTCCCATGTAGGCGACCTGAAATGACCTTCCTTAAGGTCCATGACCTGTTTTAGACCTTATTCAGTGCCATAATGAAGATTCCGGTCTTCGTCCGAGGTTCTCGACCTAATTGTACTTGGGAGAGTTTTTATCAAAAAGACAGGTCACGTTGCTTCACAACGGATACGACGAGGGCAAAGGGTCACGTCGCTTTGCGACTAACACGATGAAGAGTGTTTAATGTAATGACCTCTTTAGATGTTATCCGTTGCACTTTTGTAGCTAATACATTAATGAAATACCTTTTGCTCTGACAGACGTGTCTTATGTGCAATAAGTGCCAACTATGCATATTAAATGCGAGCCATGCTGAAATGACATTCCTTATTAGAACATTAAATGTGGGATGTGGGGCACATTTAATGTGGAGGAGGGGAAACGTGCCATCGCTTGAGCATTTCAACGAAATAGAACGATAATTTGATTTCTTGAAGCGTGACAGTCACTCTTCTTCGCTGATTAACAACACGTGGTCGCGGTCAACGATAAGAAGCGATTTTCGCTCGAACATCGTTTGACTTTGGGAAGACCAAAGGCCATTTCTTTCACTATAAAACCCTAGACTCACCTCAGGTAATGGCACAATATTCATTTTTTCAAAGAAAGCAAGAAATTTTTGTGAGCTATGATTTTCTATCTTCTAGATTGGTGCACGCTTGACACTCAGAGTAGGAGGAACAATCTCATACTCAAGAGGTAAGAATAGTTCCTATGCCGTTTCATTTCTGTTTTGCTTTCTGATGGCTACCATGCGGTGACAATGTTCGCTGGTAGTTGATGGGAGACAAAATTTTCTCCTAGGGTCTGAGCCATTGAGGGTGGCTCCTAAGGATTATTTTAGGGTTTTTCTAGGGTTTAAGGGAGGCAACATTTATTTTTTCCTCCACATCATTATGCGAAACAGTGTAAGACGACTACGTGACTCCTTCATGTCACCTTTTTCAGACCACAGAAGAATGGACCCTTCAATGACCAGAGCAGATGAGGGAACTAGCTCACTGGTGCTGGATGCCCCTGCAAGTCCCCTTTAGGGGATTCTATAGACAATCACTGTCGAGGAAAAACTGAAGGTGGTAGACCAATACGCTCTTAGTGTAGAGGTCTTCTAGCATAGGGCACACATAGCTCGGAACCCGCCAGAAGGGATGGCTACGATCTCCGAGGATATTTTTAAGAGTGGAGGGTTGATCTATTTCTACCCTTTCATTAGGTCAGTTCTGGATCACTTCGGGTTCGCACTGCTACAGCTTACACTGAATGTGTATATGATAGCCATGGCTATGTATATCGCATGCGGCAAAAATGGTTGGGCGAGCTAACCGCACTGGAGCTCGACTGCTCGTACATCCTGAAGAAGAGTAAGGACAAGGATTCCTTCTACCTTTCAAAGCGACCTACAATCGAGGCGGGGATACATAGTTATCCTAGTAATGTTGGGGAGTACGAGACGAAGTTTTTCTTCTTCAGATATGATGGCTTTTGCTAATTTCAGGACCCAAGTAGGTTCTCCTTTCTTTGAGTTCGCGGATTTCCTTTATCTTTGCTAACGAGCTTTTTTGTTTCTTCGCAGTTAACAAGAGAGTCATGACGCGAGATTGCTCGTGACAACCGCAAACTTGAGAAAATACAAATTTTTCAATCTCGAGGCGACCTTAGAGACCATATCGAGTGAGTACCATAACCTTAGCTTGTTTCTTTTTCTTGCATGCAGCGGACTATTTTGCTAATGATGTTCGCATGTAGCGACCATGTCTCCTAAAGTGCCCTGATCACCACGACCAAGGCAGTTCACCTTCCCCCGAATGGGCACCATCGGATCGGCAAGAACGGCTTCCAATGGTCCCCCCGTCAGAGGGACACTGGTGGGTGCTTCGGTCTGACTTGTAGACACTCCCCAGCCTTTGACTATTTGCCCGAAGCACAAGACTATGGCTAAGAAGTCCAAGAAGCGAAAGCAACTCTGGGCCGAAGAGTCAGAGTCCAAGACAGAGGACCTAAGCGTTCAGCCTGAGAGGTCATAGCCTTACCAAGCATTCCGTTGGAGGGGGCCTTCCAGGGGCGTGACCGACATCTCCATTGCTCTGAAGGGTCTACGGATGAGGTAAAGGGAGGTCATAGATCCCAGAAGGAGGTCAGGCAAGGAATCAATGAAGGGAACACTACCTGCTGTGGGCACGGGCACGAGCACGCCCGTACTAGACTCGATAGGGCAACTTTCGGATCATTTGCAACTGGTGGTTTTCACCCTATTGGAATGCAGGCTCACGGAGACGTTTGAGCAATTCGTGGCTGCTAACCCCATGGACTTGATGTCCACATCCTTTCAGCATCTGAGCCAGGTAGAACGAGCTATCCTCGGCGAGGACTTTACATTTGCTTTTAGAAAGGAAATTACTTTTTATTCTCTTCGTTGCACAGTCCCTGCTCTCCATGCATTTAACACTGTAGAAGATTCAGTTGGGGACTACCGAAGGGCTGGTCGAGCTGAGAGAAGAGAACATGTGGCTCAAGTGGGACTTAGAAGCCACTCAAGTAGAGAGAGATTCATCCACCGCTCAGGCGAATTAGTACCTGTTTGAAAGGAATGCTACTCTTTGCACGGTGGACTTTCAGAAGGCCAAGCTAGAGAATCGAGGAAAGGAACTAAAGGAGCTCTAAAGGACAGTGGCCAAACTCACCAAGGAGGCTGGCGAGAAAGAAAAGGATCTACAAACGAACTCTGAGCGGGCCTTTCGAGCAGAGAGGGAAAGGGCAGAGTTGTGGGAGATCACCAAAAAGCAACTGTCAGTGCTTGAGGCTGAACTCTATTTCACCCAAGGTCGGGTCACTTCATTAACTGCAGAGAGGTAGCAGCAAGAATTGGAGATGGAGATAAAGATGAAGAGCTACCGAGTGGTCAATCCAGTCCATCTATGCCCTCTGGCCGAAGAACCCTACCATGGACCTGAACGACCTCCCGAAGAGCACCGAGATGCCCTCAACGCTATGGCACAGGCTGAGGATGAGGAGGCAGCTCAGGGACCTAACCTGGAAGAGGAGCATATAGAATACGTCCCCAAAGAGCCCGTACCTGAGTAGGTGATCGGCGACCAGCCTGAAAAAGGATGAGGGTGCAGCTCTGGGACCTAGGGATGAGGACCAGTGATCTCCACTTTTGTATCGCTTTCCCTATGCTTGCTCATATGTACTTTATTAATTCTAATTAATAAACAAAGATTTCGCTTTCATAATTTTTTGTGAGTACTTATAATTTTTGTACCCCATAATCGTTACATATGAGGTCGTGATCTAACTGTTTACAATAACATTCGTACAAATAATGTCTATGTGAACAAAGTCATATATATGCAGAGAAAAGTGATCATAAAAGAACTTATATTATTTACAAAGCTTGAGAAAAATAAAATCTTTACAAGGGAAAAAGGGAGTTTGGAATTATTGATAACATGGTCGGAGATGCTCAGTATTCCAAGCTCGCGATACTTCGGAACCGTTTAGCCTTTTGAGGTGATAAGTCCCTAGTCTTATCACTTTGGCAATGCGATGTGGCCTTCCCAACCCGGCCCCAATACTCGCACTCTTCTTCTTGTACAGAAGGATTTCCTTCGAGGCGAGGTCACCGACCTAGAAGTCTCTTCTTCTAACTTTGGAGTCAAAGAATCTTTTCACGCGCTGCTGCTGATAAGCTACTATTCTTAGCTAAGTCTTGCTGCAATGTTCTTTGACTAAATCCAGACTTGCATGCATAAGCGCCTCATTGTTTGTTTCATTGAACAGGTCTCTCTCAAGTGAACTAGTTCCTACCTCCACAAGGATCATTGCTTCACAGCTATATGCTAGCGAAAAAGGGGTTTCTGAGGTAGAGGTTCTCAGAGTTGTCCTATATACCCATAGGACTTCAAAGAGGTCGTCAGCCCAATTTACCTTGGCTATGCCAAGTTTGGCCTTCAGAGTGTGCTTAATGGTTTTGTTGACAGCTTCAACCTGATCATTTGCTTGCGATCTTGCGACTGAGGCAAACTTCTTATGGATACCCAACTCATCACAAAACTGCTTAAATTCCTCATTATCGAACCGCTTCCCACTATCGGAGATAAGGGTATAAGGAATCCCATAGCACCACAGAATGTTTTTTAAGACGAAGTTCTTGAGCTTTTTGGTGGTGATCGCGGCCAATGGCTCTACCTCGACCCACTTGGTGAAGGAGTCTACTGCGACCACCGTATATTTGACACCTCCTATACCAACTAGCATGGGACCAATGAGATCGATTCCCTATATGGGGAATGGCCAGGGGCTGGTCATAGTTATCAGCTGGTGGGAAGGAGCTCGCAGTACGTTCACGAACCACTAGCACTTGTCACATTTTTTAACAAAGTTGTAGGGGTCTTCTTAGCTCAAGGGCCAGTAATACCCTTGACGAACAACTTTGTTGGCGAGGGATCATGCAATTATGTGATTGCCACAGATCTCTTCATGTATCTCCCTCATGATATAGTCTGCTTCCTCATCTGTTATACATCAGAGAAGAAGGGCACTAAACCCTCGCTTATATAGTTGGTCTCCTATAAGTGTGTAACGAGCAACTCTTGCTCATACGGTTCTTGCCTTGACCTTGTCATTAGCCAAGGTCTTGTCTAGAAGATACTAGATAATTGGGGTCATCCAGGAAACTGACTCGGTCACATTCACGGCTTGTTCAGGCGAGTTGATACTAGGCGTCTCTATGAACCGAACAAGAATACTCCCTGGCGTATTTAAGTCCAGCGACGAGGCTATCTTTGCCAAGGCATCTGCGACAGAATTTCTGTCTCTAGGAATCTGCGTGATCGTTAAGTGCTTAAACGGCTCAAGTGCGGCCTTAGCTTTCTTCAAATAACTGATCATGTTTTCTTCCTTGGCTTGATATTCCCCCTAAATCTGGTTGACAACCAGCATGGAGTCGATGTTGATGCTGATCACGGTTGACCCTATTTCTCTTGCCTACCGCAATCCAGCGAGCAGAGCTTCATACTCGGCCTCATTATTAGTTGCTTTGAACACGAAGCGAAGAATGCCATGAATTTGAGTTCATTCGGGGCTTAGGAGGAGAAGGCCTACCCCCAGCCCTATTTCTGTTCAATGATCCATCGACACACAGACTCCAGGTCGATAGATTTTGGATAGTTTCCTAGATGACTTCGCTAGCTTGTTGCTCGGATTCCTTTATTGGATGATACTAGAATTCTGAAATGAAGTTGGCAACAACGTACTCTATGATGGTTGCTTTCGGTGTGTACTGCAAATCGAACTGACTTAGTTCCATGGCCCACTTGAGTAATTTACCTGAAGCCTCTAGTTTCTGAAGGACTTGCTTGAGTGGGTAGCTAGTCAATATATGGATTATGTAGGCGTGGAGGTAAGGTTGCAACTTTCTGGAGGCAATCAATAGGACATAAGCCAATCATTCCATTTCTGGATACCGCATCTCAGTATCCAGTAGACGCTTGCTCGCATAATATACTGGCCATTGAACCTTGTTCTCTTCCTGAACTAAAGCTGCACTGACTGCATACTGAGAGACGGACAGATACAGTAGGAGAATTTCTTACGGGAGACACTTGGATAGAAGAGGTGGTTTCCCAAGGTGCTCTTTAATGCTCTGGAATGCCTGCTTGTAGTTGGAAGTCCACTCAAACTTCTTATTGGCCCTAAGTACATTGAACCTGTTTTCGGTTGGTCGGGCTTTTCATGTCGAGGAGAGCTTGGATTTTCTTAGGGTTGATCTCTATTCCCCTCTGGTTAACCATGTATCCCAGAAATTTACCTGAGGAGACTCTGAATGAACATTTGAGAGGATTGAACTTCATTCTGTACTTTCAAAGTATCTCAAACATCTTAGCGAGATGTGCTATGTGATTAGAAACGACATGTGATTTGACTAGCATGTCATCAACATAGATTTCCATTGATTTTCTGATCTATTCAAAAAACATCCGGTTAACCAGCGGCTGGTAAGTTGCTCCAGCATTCTTTAGGCCAAAGGGCATAACCTTGTAACAGTACAGCCCCTGATCTGTAACAAAGGAGGTATGCTCTTCGTTTGACACGTACATCAAGATCTGATTGTACCTCAAGTAGGCGTCCATAAAACTCAGTAGCTCGTGCCCTGAGGTGGCGTCAACAAGATTATCAATCCTTGACAGGGGAAAATTATCCTTTGAGCATGCTTTGTTGAGGTCGGTGAAGTCAACGCATATCCGCCATTTGCCATTAGGCTTCTTTACTAGAACCAGATTGGTAACCCAACTCGGGTAGAGCATCTCCCGGATGGATCCATTCATCAGGAGATTATCTACCTCGATCTTCAAGGCAGCTTATCACTCTGGATCCATTGCTTTTCTCTTCTCGCAGACCGGCTTGGCCTCACTGTTGATATTTAGGGCATGGCAAATGACATTCGAGCCGATCCCAACCATGTCGGCATGAGTCCATTGATAAGTTGCATAAATTTAGTGTTTTTAGATTTGTTTTTATAGCCTTCTAGTAAATTTTTCATTTGTTTTCTGTGTTTTGATGTTAGTTTTTGTTATGTTTGAAATATGAATGGTTAGCTATTGATTTGGAGAATTTTTGTAATTTTCAGGCATTAATTGAGTAGATTAGAGCATTGGAATGAAATTAGAATACAAAGCTTGAAGAAATTGAGATTAGCTAACAAGTTTGAAGGCCATGGCCTTGCCTTGGTGGTTCACCACGGCCGTGCTAGTTGAATGAAAATAAAATAACGAGGACAAGAAACACCATGGCCTAGGCTGTGGTGACGTACATTTGGACACAACTAGGGTCGTGTCAGACACTTTTAGGGTTTTTATTAGTTTTTCTTTCCTTTTTTACTTAGGACTCTTTTAGGTATTTAAGGGTTATTAAGATTACTCCTTAAGGAGGCCGAATGTTACCCATTCTTGGAGAGAGATTATTGGGTAACAAAAGAGAAAGGAGAATCAAGAACAAAATTCATCATAGAGTTTGTTTTTACTTTTTCAATATGATTTATTTCTTGGATTCTACTCTTGTTTCTTTTATTATGATCTAATTTTCTCAGGCTAAGACTAAGGTTAGTCTATTTATGGATCTGTGATCAATCTTTTACTCTTTGATCAGTGAACTATTTTTCTAATGATGAGTCTATATTATGTGTTTAATTCTATTAGGAACTTGATCAATTGCTGATAGAATTGTTTTGTGTGATTGAGACCGAGAGGAGATATCACATGAGTGCTCTAGTAATATAGGCCATGGATTAATTGGATATAGAGATATATGAATTGATACATGCAATAGTCATAGACAGGATTAACATGTGCTAAAAGCTAAAAGATTCATAAAGCTTAATACTCGTCTATTTCATTAAATCTATATAGAGATATCTAGGTTGTGAAATAGAAGTAGAATTAATATTGCTTGAGAAAGAATATTGGTTAACCTAGGAAATCCCATTGTCACATTAATTAAATAAATTCATTGACTATAGTAAATTGAGGGGTGTAGAGAAGTTATAGATGAGCCTGAAGTCTTAGCCATTTTCTCTCATTAAATTCTTAATTTTAGTTTTACAGCAATTCGTTTCTAATATTCCAAATTTTAATATTTTTAGTTTTAAATATCACCATTCTAAGTTTTGATTGTCTAGATAAAGTTAAGACTAATTAATATTTCAGTCTTGTTTACGCAATCCCTTGGGTACGATAACCTGTATTTTGTTATACTATATTACTTAAGACTAGTACACTTGCTAGTAGTTGTTGCAAACGACACAACAAGTTTTTGGCGCCTTTGCCGGGGATCACAGTTAGGCAATATTGAAATCATTAGTTTAGCTTTACTTTAGATCTTGTTCCATTTTTTTATATATATAATTTTTTTTCAAGTTCTTTTGTTTTTAGATTTTCCAGTGTATGACACATACTAGACGAAGATTGGAGATTATTGAACCTTTTGATCCATAAATTGAGAGAACAATACGAGCATTGAGAAGAAGGCAAACAAGGAATATGACAGACAATAATACTAATCAAGAGGATCCTCTACTTTTGGAGAATCTCAAAGACGATGCAGCCTCATGTTCTTTAATGGATTACGCGATGCCGTCATTGAGTGGAACTGCTTCTAGCATTAGGAGGCCAGCCATTGCAGCAAATAACTTTGAAATTAAATCTATGATTATTCAAATGATTCAGTCAGCCTGCCAATTCAGTGGTTTAGCCCACGAGGATCCAAATGCTCACATTGGAAATTTCTTGGAGATATGTGATACATTCAAGCATAATGGTTTCATAAATGATGCAATTAGATTGAGACTGTTCCCTTTTTCATTAAGAGATAAAGCCAATGATTGGCTAAATTCTTTGCCTGCAGAATCTATTACAACTTGGGATGCATTGGCTCAGCGCTTTCTAGCTAAATATTTTCCTCCCTCTAAAATTGCAAGGATGAGTAATGATATCACTAATTTTATGCAGGTAGATAGAGAGTCGTTATATGAAGCATGGGCGTTATAGAGAGTTGTTGAGGAAATGCCCGCATCATGGATTACCAATTTGGTTACAAGTACAAACTTTTTATAATGGTTTAATTCCTGCTAACCGTTCTATGATTGATGTAGCTTCAGAAGGCACTATAATGAAGAAGACACCAGAAGTAGCGTATGAATTATTGGATGAGATGGCTTCAAACAGCTACCAATGGCAGTATGATAAAGTGCCACAAAGGAAGGCAGTAGGATTATATGGAGTGGATGCAATCACAACAATTTCTGCTCAATTGGAAGCATTGAACAAAAAGATTGATAATATGAGTGCCCCAATCATGCAAGTGAAGAGCATGAATTGTGATCTATATGGAGGAGACCATCTTAGCAATGAATGTCAGGTAGGTAACCCTTTTGCTAATTCTACTGAAAGTGCTAATTATGTTGGTAATTTTCACAGGCAACAACAGGATAATCCCTACTCTAGTACTTACAACCATGGTTAGCAGAATCACCCCAATTTTTCATGGAGCAATCAAAATGCAGTGAAACCACCACCTCCAGGTTTTCCTCAAGAAAAGAAGCCTAATTTGGAGGAACTAGTGACGAAGTTTGTAAGCTCCATTGAAGCAAGATTTTAGAATCAAGAAGCTTCAATAAGAAATTTGGAGACTCAGATGAGGCAGTTGGCAAATTTAATATCAGGGAGAGCTCAAGGAACGTTGCCTAGTGACACAGAGAAGAATCCAAAGGAGCATGTGAAGGCAATTACAATAAGGCACATCAAAGAAATTGGGCATAAAGAGCAAGAGAAAGAGGAAGCATCGAAAGTGTAACCATACAACATTGTTGAAAAGTTGTTTGAACCTAAGAAGATAGTGATTTAGCCTCCTTTCCCTCTTGCATTGAAGAAGCAGAAAGTTGATCAGCAATTTGCAAAATTTTTGGATCTTTTTAAGAAATTGCACATTAATATTCCATTTGCAGATGCTCTTCTTCAGATGCCTAGCTATGCAAAGTTCTTGAAGGAAATCCTTTCTAACAAGAGAAAACTGGAAGAGCAAGAAATAGTATAACTCACTGAACAATGTTCAACAATTTTGCAAAATAAATTGCCACCAAAATTAAAAGATCCAGGGAGTTTTACAATACCTTGCATTATTGGTCCACTTTCATCTTCCAAAGCTTTATGTGATTTAGGTGCTAGCATTAATCTAATGCCTTTATCTATTTTTAGGAAATTGGGACTTGGAGAACCAAGGGCCACCATAGTATCTCTACAACTGGCTGATAGATCAATTAAATATCCAAGAGGTATTGTGGAGGACATGCTTGTCAAGGTAGATAAGTTTATTTTTCCTGCAGATTTTCTTGTATTGGATATGGAAGAAGATGTTGAGATACCTCTCATTCTTGGACGACTATTTTTAGCCACAGGTAAGGCATTGATTGATGTGCAAATAGGTGAGCTAATTCTTAGGGTAGGAGATGAAAAAGTAACATTTGATGTTTTTAAAACTATGAAACACCCTTTAGAAGATAACATGTGCTTTAGAATCGATGTTTTTGATCCTTGGTTCATGAGTATTTTCAAGATAATAGGTATGAAGATCCATTGGAAACTTGCTTGGTTGATTCAAAAGAAGATGGAGGGGAGAATAAGCACTTAATTGAGATTGTAGCAAATTTGGAGGCCAATCCACCTTATAAAAGGGTCATGTTAAAGGATAAAAAACTTGCAAAGTCCAGCCTTCACCACAGGGTACCTCATGTTAGTTTGCACAACTATGGCTTCCAAAAAAAAAAAAATCCTAAAGCCTAGCATCACAAGTGTCAATGACTGCCTGCTCATTTGTGGCATGAGCCCAAATTCCTAGTAGTTTTGTCCTCCCACTTCAGGGAAGTTTCTGTCTCTCATTTTTTAGTTTTTTTTTTTCTTCTCTTTGTTTTTTCATGCACTGAGGACATTGCATCCTTTAAGTTTGGGGGAGTGGGCGGTTCGGTTTGTGTTACATCGTTGATGGTTTATTTCTTTTGTTTGGTGTGTTTGTTTTTAGGAAGTGCTTAGTTTGTTTGTGTTTTTTTTTTTTTTTTTTTGTTTGTTTGGTTTGTATTTGATATTTGTTGCATGGTGGGTAGTATGCTTATGTTGTTGATACAATCCCAAACAAAACTTTGTGATATTCCTAAAAATAAAAAATAAAAAAAAAAATTTCTTTTTGTAATCACTTGGAGTAGTGGTAGTATCAAGTCATTGAAAGGATTCAAACATGCTTATATCTTTAGGAAATGTTGAAGAGTATGAAATTCTAGATGGTTGTGCAAATTATAGTTGACTACTTGATTTTGTTGTGTACTAGCCGAGCCTTGTCTTCACTCCCTACTCTCAAAAAAAATAAATAAATAAATAAAAAGAGAGAAAGTGTGCATATACAGTCTTGAAATAAATTCACTATGCTTATGTGTTTATTTTTGAATGAACTACTCCGCTATTTCAAGCTACTTAGTAACCAGGAGTATTCATGAGACCCATGTTTACTTTTGCGTCAAACCATAGCTTGAATTCTGAGTATGCAAAACACTTTTTGTGTTGTGACATTACTGAGTAACCGGGGCCATTCATAAAAAAATGTTTGCATTCGCGTAAAAAGGTGATGCGACAATCTAAAGAAGCCTATGGAAAAAAAAAAAAAAAGAGAGAGAGAGAGAAATATGAGCAGGGGGTTAAGTATAAACTCTTGGTGAGGCATGACTAGGTTAGGGAAAGATTAGAGTTGCACAATTAGCTGGGTTGTATGTTTGGATGCATGAGAATTATTTAAAGCGTGTTTGCCTTCTTTCCTTGATGATTGTTGAGTTTGTTTCTTCTAATATTTTCTTTACTCGGGGACAAGCAAAGGACTAAGTTTAGGGGAGTTGATAAGTTGCATAAATTTAGTGTTTTTAGGTTTGTTTTTATAGCCTTCTAGTTAATTTTTCATTTGTTTTCTGTGTTTTGATGTTAGTTTTTGTTAAGTTTGAAATATGAATGGTTAGCTATTGATTTGGAGAATTTTTTGTAAATTTCAGGCGTTAATTGAGTAGATTGGAGCATTGGAATGAAATTGGAATTAAAAGCTTGAAGAAATTGAGATTAGCTGACAAGTTTGAAGGCCATCGCCTTGCCTTAGTGGTTTATCACAACCGTGGTGGTTGAATGAAAATAAAATAACGAGGACAGGAAACACCATGGCCCAGGCTATGGTGACGTACATTTGGACATGACCAGGGTCGGGTCGGACACTTTTAGGGTTTTTATTAGTTTTTCTTTCCTTTTTCACCTAGGACTCTTTTAGGTATTTAAGGGTTATTAAGGTTACTCCTCAAGGAGGCCGAATTTTACCCATTCTTGGAGAGAGATTATTGGGTAACAAAAGAGAAAGGAGAATCAAGAACAAAATTCATCACAGAGTTTGTTTTTACTTTTTCAATATGATTTATTTCTTGGATTCTACTCTTGTTTCTCTTATTATGAACTAATTTTCTCAGGCCAAGACTAGGGTTAGTCTATTTATGGATCTGTGACCAATCTTTTACTCTTTGATCAGTGAATTATTTTTCCAATGATGAGTCTATATTATGTGTTTAATGCTACTAGGAACTTGATCAATTGCTGATAGAATTGTTTTGTGTGATTGAGACCGAGAGGAGATATCACATGAGTGCTCTAGTAATATAGGCCATGGATTAATTGGATATAGAGATATATGAATTGATACATGCAATAGTCATAGGCAGGATTAACATGTGCTGAAAGTTAGAGGATTTCATAAAGCTTAATGCTCGTTTATTTCATTAAATCTATATAGAGATATCTAGATTGTGAAATAGAAGTAGAATTAATATTGCTTGAGAAAGAATATTGGTTAACCTTGGAAATCCCGTTGTCACATTAATTAAATAAATTCATTGACCATAGTAAATTGAGGGGTGCAGAGAAGTTATAGATGAGCCTGAAGTCTTAGCCGTTTTCTCTCATTGAATTATTAATTTTAGTTTTACTGCAATTCGTTTCTAATAGTCCAGATTTTAATATTTTTAGTTTTAAAGATCACCATTCTAATTTTTGATTATCTGGATAAAGTTAAGACTAATTAATATTTCAGTACTTGTTTACGCAATCCCTTGGGTACGATAACATGTATTTTGTTATACTATATTACTTGAGACTAGTACACTTGCTAGTAGTTGTTGCAAACAACACAACAAGTGTTTGTCCATGTGAAAACATCGATATTATCTCTTAGGAAGCTGGTCAGGTCGCTGGCGAGCTAAGGGTTGAGATTGCTTCCAATTCTCAACACTCGGCTTGACTCACTCTAGTCGACCGACACTTCAGATAGGTCCTCAACCGGCCTACTAGAAGGGTTCTCCTAGATACGAGGATCTAGGTTATTCTCTGCTGGACCAGGCTGTGGTTCGATCTGGCTGATCGCCATTGCCTAGAGCTGGTCAAGGACCAATCCCAAGAAGGCCCAGGCTTGGGCCCATTTGGGACTGGTCCCAAATGGGACCAGTTGCTCATGGGCCTGGGACAAATATGAAGACTTGGACCAGGCCCTAGGATTGGTAAGGACTGGTCCTATGGGCCTGGATAATTTATTTTTCCCCCTAATCTTTTTTTATGTTTTAGGGGCGAAATGAAATTTTATAGGGGGTTTTTAGTATTTTTTCAGGGGTTGATTAGTGAATTTCTAAAAATTTAATTAATTTGAAAAAATAATTAATTAATAAATAGTTAATTTTAATTTTTAACATAAATGTAATATCCACATTTCACACATTCACGCTTCACAAATAAACAATTAAATAATTTTTTTAATTAAATTATTCATCTTCAATTTTATCGTCAACAATAGTTACATCATTCAAATCTGTATTCCTAAAGAGTTCGAGTAGTTCGGGAATCTTCAGGGTGTTGTTATAGTTTTCTTTCTACATGAGTCTAATCCCGTAAACACGTTATCACTTCAATCATCTCATCGGTTAAAGAACATCTTCTGTCTTCAATAATCCGACCACTCGTTGAAAATGTTGACTCGGATGCAATTGTAGAAACCGGCAAAGATAAAATGTCACGTGCCATTTGGGATACAATGGGGAATCGACTTTTATGTTGGTTCCACCATTGAAGAATATCCATGTCAAGTTGCTCCTTCATCGTCATAAAAGTCAAGTCCACCTGTAGGTAGCGATTCAGCTCATTTGGTCCATGTATGTAGGAGTTGGAGCTTCCGCCACGTTCTGCATACGTCCACTTGCTCGATCCTTGACGGAGGGCTGCATCAAGGTCTTGATCCTCTCTCCTGAACGTTCCACTTCCACTTCTACTTCCATTGTACCTGTTCTCATATAAAGAAAAAAGCCTATCCAATTTTTGTTTAAAGTTAGTCAAATAAGACGTATAATCATGTCCTAAATGTTGGCCTAACTCAGTAATTACACCGTTAACTACATGTAATTTAAACTTAGGATCTAGAAAAAGACATAATCCATATAAGAATGGAATATCTAACCAATATTTCTCATATTTTTTTCCATCTTTAAAACAATTTCCTTGTTATTATATCTATATTTAGCTAAAGTTTTAGCAATTTGAAGTAAAATATCTAACACTAAATTAATAGTCGGATAATAAATACCACTTAATGTATTAGTAGCATCATAAAATTTTTTAAGAAATGAATAAAAAAGTTCACAAACCGCCTAATCATTGTAGTGACAACTTCCTCTAGATAGTGCTTTCGGTTGGTGAAATCTGTAATTTGTTTCACAGTTGGCAAAGCTTTTTCCAACATCAAGTAGGTGGAGTTCCAACGGATAGGCATTTCTGTACATAACTTCAAAGGTCGAACCGATGGCTCCTCTTACTTACAATATTTGACGTACTCCTGCCATCTTTTATTGCTACCGCTGACAATAAATCTGATAGCCGCGCGCACCCTCTCCATCTTCGAATGTATAACATCTAAACCTATTTTAACTATTAAATTGATGATGTGGCAAGTACATCTCTGGTGAAAAAAATTGCCTTCACTATGTGGATCCAATATCTTTTCAAATAAAGAGATTGTCGCGGTGTTAGCAACTGCATTATTAAGCGTTAGCGCTACAATTCTATCAGTTAATAAATATTCTTGCAAAACTTAAAGAATTGTAAAATAAATAGTTTCAGAACTATGTTTTTCATATAGTAGTTTAAAACCTATCAATTTTTGTTGTAAACTCCAATTATGATCTAAGAAATGTACTATAACAGTTAAAAAATCGGTTTTTGATCTATAAGCCCATATGTCTGATGCAAGTGCAATAGATATATTCCTAAAATTTTGAAATTTGTTTTCAAGTTTATTATTTATTTTATTATAAAGTTTTAGTATATCTCTTCTACCTATATTTCTGCTAACAGGGGTATATGCTGGACAAAATGCAGTTTTAATCATATGAATAAAATAAAGATTTTCAGATAAACAAATGGGAGAGTTCGTAGCAACTATGAATCTGGCTACTTCCTCTTGTGCAACATGTGCATTGTATTGCCATGTTGAGAGAGTTGAAGATTGTGGATTAAAAATTAAGTTGAATTTGGGAAATTTGTCTACCTCCGATCCAGCTTGAAGATGTACTGTGGGCAACTACATTATTTCGGGGGTGCTTTTTCTCCACGTATCATCGCATCGTCGAAGTCCCTTCTCAGCGCCAATAATGGTTCCACAGAAATTACATATCCCACACGATTCTTCTCCCTCCCCATTTGTCTTTGGCCCGTTTTGATTTGGTGAAGTGTTACCATACATCGAACACGACCCTCTTTGATGGTCGAGGGGGTTGGGCTATGCCTGTGCCCATTGACTCGCAGCTTGCATATGTTTGGCTACACCTCGTCCCAACCAAATGTGGTTATGGAATTGCAGCTGCTGCCTCTAGAGGAAATGATGAAAATGGATTGAACCCTTCCATTTCTTCGGTGAATGGAACGTAAAACTCATTTGGGGAATCCATTATAAATTTATGATAAAATAATAAATAATTAAAATAAAAAGAAATTAAATAATTAATATGAAATTATGATGATATTGAAAAATAGAAAAAAATTGAATAATATAAATAAATTATATGAATAAATTATAAATATAAATTGAATGAGAATTTGATTGGAGATTTAGAGTTGAGAAATTGAGAGAATGAGAGATAGATTGGTGTGGAAAAAATGAAAGATTTTAGGGTTATTTATAGTGTAGTTGGGGGGTAGGGGTAAGGGAATGAAAAAAAAAAAAAAAAAAGTTATAATATAAATTATAACTGTTGGTTGCCAGGCAAAGGTTAAAAAAAAAATTATAACCGTTGGCAGCAGCCAACGGTTAGTACAATATTTTTTTTTTATTTTTTTAAATAAAATTTGTAAAATATCAGTTTAACCCTTATAATTTGTTTATTTTAAAATTGATAAGGGGTTTTATGTAATTTTGTGAGGGACTAAACTAAAATAGTCCAATAAAATTTGAGCCCAGGCCCTCCTCCTTAGGCCAGGTCCCAAAAGGATCGATCCTCTCTCAAGGACTTGTCCTAGGACCAGGTTTTAGGGCTGGGTTTTTGGGCCCAGTCCCAAATGCCTACCTCTACCATTGCCTGCTCGAGAATGTCATGCGGAATGCCTTTTCCTTTGCACGCCATTTACACTGCCCTTATATAGTAGTCGCGAGATGTGTGTTGAGATCTGTTGACTTCCCCTATCCTCGTCGGGGTGGGGAACTTCATCTTGAGATGGTAAATCAAAGTGATTGTTTTGAAGTTTCTCAGTAGAGGTCGCCCTAGGATGCCATTAAAAACAGATGGGCAGTCCACTACTAAGAATTCAGTGACCCTAGTCACCTCGTCGAAGTCACCCAATGTGACCGGGAGTGAGATCGTACCTTTGGGGATCAGGTGATCCCTGGTGAATCCGTACAAGAGGATAGAGGCAGGCTTCAGATTGGCCTCATCCAGATTCATTCTTTCGAAAGCTAGCATGAACAAGATGTTCACACCGCTTCCGTTGTCCACCAACATTTAGTGGACTTCGTACCACCCTATTTGGGGCATGATGACAAGGGCGTTGTCATGAGGATAATGCAGCCGTACTTCTTCCTTCTTGAAGAAAAAGATTTTTTCCTCTTCGCGAACCTTAAGCGGTCGTCGCGTCCTATTCAATACACTGATGGGGTCATGATGGGCTACGCAAGTATACCTTTCTTGGGCACCTCGCGAATTCCCTGTGAGGATAACTCCCACGCTGTAAATACCTTTACGACCACAACGCTTCTTGCCTGGCTCCTCCTGATTTTTCTCCCATACAGGAGCAGAGTCATCAATGTATTCTTTGAAGTGCCTTTGCTTGATGAGGTGTTTGATTGCTTGCTTAAAGGCTCGGCACTCATCGATGTGATGCCCATTATCCCCGATGATAGCGACAATACTTTTTACTGTTTCTAGCTAAAAGGGAATTTTTCATGGGCTCAGGCTCCCCAAGTAGGCTGGCCTCTTCTGATTTGTCAAGAATAGCAGATACTGAGGCATTCAAATGAGTGTACTGGCTCTTGTCGCGATCATAACGAGGAACCAAGGCATAGGATTTCTTAGGCTCATATCGTTGTTTCTTTCCTTTTCGCTGATCGTCGTTAGCCCATCGGTGATCAGCCCTCATGTTCTCCTCCCCAGCAGGTGCACTGCCCGAAGGACTGGAGTCATGGTGGTTGAGCGCCGCCACGGAGTTTTCAATGCAGAGGTACTTCTCTGTAAGACTGTAGAAACAGGTGAGGGAAACATCTTCCTCTAATTGTAGCTCTTTCCATAGATCTGTCTATGGATGAACTCCTGTGATAATGAGAGTCCGCACAGACTCCTCTGGAGTATGAGTTACTTTATGGAGCTCCCTGTTGAACCTGTCGATATAAGATTGAAGGGACTTGTCCCTCTCTTACCTTATGTTGCTGAGGTAGTTTAGAGGTATTAAAAACTTCCTGTTTGCTTGGAAGTGTCTCAGGACTGTCGAGCTCATCTGAGGCCACGAACTAATAGATCCTGCTGGGAGCGACCTGAACCATCGCTTGGCATGAGAAGTAAGAGTTACTGCCAAGCAGCGGAATTTTGCCAAGTCAGAGACTTAGTGGAGTTCCATCAGGTCATTGAACTCGTACAGATGATCCTACGGATTAGAATTTCCATCGAACGCTCGCATGTCGGGCATTCTAAATCTTGACGGGAGAGAGGTGGCTAACATCGTTGGGGAAAAGGGAGACGCCTCTGCGACCAGCTCCTGCTCATTTTGTTGAGCCTTTAGCTGATCTAGTGCTTGTTATAGTTCCTCAATCTAAGGTAGCGACGCCACCTAGGGATCAATTTTCTCAACATGAGTTTGACCTTCACGATTGCTGTTGAGGAATGACCGTAGGTCGGATTCCTCCTTGCCTCATTCGGTAATCCCAGCCAATCTCGACACACACTGGCTAGAGTCGTGTGATGGTGTTGTATGATCCAGGGAACCTTCTTGATCTCTGCGGTGGTGTGAACCGACCCACAGACGGTGGGAACTTTCCGCACGACGACGATTGGAGTAACTATTTTGGCGATAATTGGAATCTTCCCGCCTTGTACTTTTGTGGGAGTGCTTGCATGATGTGGCATGGGACGGCTCAGGTCGCGACATGTCACCGAGCCTTAACACCACGGGTATTCTACCCGGGGCATGATTGGTGTTCGCTAGTCCCTTGAAGCCTCTAGGTCCGCCGTGCACCATTTGCCTTCCCTTTCTTTCACGCGCTACAGAGCGCGCGGCATGGGCATTTGCCTTTTTAGCGCTTTCACGCGACCCACAAGCATTTTTGGCAGTTGCAACGCCTCATTTGATTCGGGTGGCACAACCCTATCCAACCAGTCCAGCCTTTGCCTAACCGTTTGGAGAGTATTGTTGAACCTCTCTAGGTAGCTCATGACGGCTGGGTCAAGCCGTGAGCTTGAAGGAATATCTCCCACGGTATCTTGTGGGACTAAGGGCACTTCAGGAGAAGTGTCCTCTTGTACCTGAGGGATCTCTTCATCACCATGATTGGTTCGCTCAAATTCAAATCGGCGAGCCATTTGATGTAGAGGGATCGATTAGTCAAAGATTCTCCTGATGAAGAACGAGTACTAAATCAGGCCCTCCTTCTAGCGCCAAACTGTTGATGCGTGATTCTGACATCAACGAACCGCATGTGGGAAATGTTAAGTGGACTCAGACGACACACGCGTATATGGGAGATTGGGTTGAGTGAGAGATGAAGAACAATGTTTAAAGTGGTTCGGATGCTTAAACAAGCGAATCCTATGTCCACTGATATTGTATTAATGTACGAGATCAGGTCACGCTCAGCGAACTGACTTGTAGCTTTGAGAATACAAGAGAGGGAGAGAGAATATGCTATTCTAGAGTGAAATTAGCTAATCCCACAAATGGGAGAGGAGCCACCTATTTATAGTGGGATGAATTGAGGTAATGATTACTGAATCTGTGAGTGGGTTAGATTGCCGTGCAAATCCTTCCTTGTGTCCCGTTGCTCACTTGCTCGAGTGATTTCCTTGACTAGTGCAGGGATTGGACACATGGAATGTCTCCACCTTTCGCTAGTCTGGCGCACACCCATTGCACTGGCAAGAGTGTGTCGCTCACGTCAGCATGCAAAGTGGCCGCGTCTAAATGACTGTAGAACCTACCTAAACTCTGACCACCCACGCTGACAAAGCTTGGCGTCAGCCCTACTTTTTCAGGCATAACACAAAGTATATAGTGTATGAGTTATGTTGTTATGTTTACATGAATCTAATATGAAATGTTAAAGATACTTATTTGAATATGAATCTATTCATTACTTGTGATACATGTGGCTGTCATTTATATCATATTCTAAGTTATATATTCTGCAATTAGAATTAGCTATACCAAATAATAGAAGTCATAATTACCTATTACTATTGGCATGCCGAACAATAACATGTTAATTCTGAATATGATATCGATGATAAATTGTTAACAATATAGTGTTAAACAACTAATGTTGTTATTTAACTATAAGGAGAATTATATCGAACAATAGCGAACAATTTATTAGTTTCTCTTGATGACTTTAGTTTGCACAGTTACATAAGCATGTATTGAACAATTTTGCATTACAAATTTTTAATCATTTCAACTGTTATAAAAACTACAGATTATACATAGTTGTTATTGAATAATATACATTTAAATTGAATTAATGCAAGAGATATATATTTATTAATTATTTGGTGTATAAAGGATTTGCAAAAAGGAAAATAATATAGCCACGGATTTGAATAATGGTAGTGCATCGAATTTGTGCACCGAATAACGTGGTAAAATCCTGACCGCTCATTAATTTTAACTTAATATTAATCAATGGTCAGGATTTTGCCATGTCATTCGGTGAACAAATTCGATACACTACCGTCGGTGGTTGTATCATTACTCTTGCAAGAATAAGTTGTTTGTTTTATAAAAACCTGACAATGTTATTATTATTATTTTGAATGCCAGATCAAATATTGAAGAAGCAAAGAATCAATGAGAATACGACAGACAAAATGTCTGAATTAAAAAGAAAGAGACGCAATGAATATTCTAATTTCAAATAATTACAATTTTTTTATTATCATCTTATTTATCTAATTAATACATTCATAATTTTCAGCTTTTAATTCACTTATGAAACAAAGATCTAATAAAAATGTTATATCACCGTGATGAAGGCACTTCTGAAAACCAGAGCAATGTACTGCATGATGTACTTGAACATCAAGGTAACAGTGCTTCTTTTAATTAATTTAATACGAGAAATACATATTTGGTAATTATTTTGTGTACAAAGAATTTGCAATACGTCTTTAGTAGCCACGAATTAGTATTGCTAACATACCATTAATAAAATTGTGGAATAAGTTTATTTGTTTTATAGCAATCTGACAGTATTATTATTATTATTTCGAATTCCAGATGACATATTGAAGAAGCAAAAATTCAAAGAGAATAGGACATACAGAATGTTTGGATTAAAGAGAATGAGAGGTAAGAAAGATTACATTTTCAAATAATTACAATATTTTAATTATCTTGATATTTATCTAATTACTACATTTATAATTTGAAGCTCTTAAACTATCTAAAAAACAAAAACCTAAGGAAAAGGTTACTCTGTCAAAAAAAAAAAAAAAAAGAACAACGTGAGTTTTACAAATATTTGCAAATAAGTACAATGTTTTGATTATATATATTGTGCAGGTATTAATGAATGCAAAAAACAAAGATCTAATGCAGACATTACTCCATCAGAAAAATCTGACCGAGAGTTCTATAAGTATTATCGAATTTCAAGCAATATTATTAATTTCTTGTGTTTGTAAATTTGTTTTTCCTGTGAACAGCAAATGCAAGGCCCTAGAACTTTGGTGAACCATCCTATACTTGCAAATATTGCGGAGCAATTTTGTGGTATGAAGAGCGCACTATTAAAAGCAAAAATCCAACCTCTCCTGCATTTTCTTTGTGCTGTATGGATGGCAAAGTTCAATTGCCACTATTGAAAGAACCACCTGAACCATTGAAAGGATTATTGGATATAGCCAATGGATCGAAAGGAGGTAAATTCATAAACAAGATAAGAATGTACAATACATATTAATTTTGTGTTAATTGGTTTATTTTATTAATCAACCAAAATTGGTTTATATAATACAGCAGTCCCTGACTATAAGGGAAATTACATGGAATAATCCCATTGACTTCGGGATTACAGAACAAGAAATTAAATCAACAAAATAAGAAGAAACTAAATCAAGATATACTAGGAAAGCAAATACAAAGAGATATGGAAAGTCAATACGCCCCCTCAAGTTGGAGCATGGAGGTTTCAAATGCCCAACTTGCCAACTAAGAGCTGAAATTGTTGCTTGCCAAGAGCTTTAGTAAATAAATCAGCAACTTGATGGCGCGAAGGAATGAAACGAGTAGTTAACAATCCTCGTTGAATGCAGTCTCTAACAAAGTGACAGTCAATTTCAATGTACTTTGTTCTTTCGTGATAAACTGGATTGTTAGCAATATGCATGGCAGCTTGATTATCACAGTACAAGTGAGTAGAAGAAGAAAGTGAGACAGTTAAGTCTGAAAGCAATTGCTGCAACCAAATTAACTCACATGCAATAATGGCCATAGATCGATACTCTGCTTCTGGTGTGGATCTTGAAACAGTCGTTTGTTTCTTGCTTTTCCAAGAGATGGGAGAATGGCCAAGGAAGATGAAATACCCACTAAGAGATCGCCGAGTTAAAGGGCAACTTGCCCAATCCGAATCACAATAGGCTGAAAGTGATAAGGAACTTGTAGAAGAAAAGAAAATACCTTGACCTGGTGTTGATTTGAGATATCTCAAAACCCGCAAAGCAGCTTGCCAATGACCTTGGTGAGGTTGATTCATAAACTGAGAAAGAACATGAACTGAATAACAAATGTCAGGCCGAGTGATGGTCAAGTAAATCAAGCGTCCTACTAGACGACGATAGGAGCTTGGATCATGAAGAGGTGGACTGTCATCAAGTGCTAACTTGTGATTTTGTTCAATGGAAAAATGGCAAGGTTTTGCACCAAGTAAACCTGCTTCTTGTAAAATGTCCAATGTGTATTTTCGTTGAGAAAGAACAATGCCTTCGGGAGAGTGAGCAACTTCAACACCAAGGAAGTATTTAAGAGTACCAAGATCTTTGATGGGAAACCAAGATTCTAAATACCGCTTGAATTGATTGAGATGCACATTGTCATTGACTGCCATGGCCACATCATCAACATAAACAAGAACCACAAGGAAAAATTTTCCTCGGCGGTATATGAATAATGAGTTGTCAGCTTTGGATTGAGTGAATCCATATTGAAGAATAGCGGTGGAAAATTTTGCAAACCATTGCCGAGAGGCTTGTTTTAGCCCATACAAAATTTCTGGAGTCGACATATCCGTGAATCATTATTGGATAAATAACCCAGTGGAGGTTTCATGTAGACTTCCTCCACAAGATCCCCATGGATAAAGGCATTATAAACATCTATCTGATGTAAAGTCCAACGTTTAATTGTTGCAATTGCTAGCAAGGTACGAACAGTGGTGAGTTTAGCAACAGGTGCAAACATTTCAGTATAATCCAATCCCTCCACTTGAGTGTACCCTTTGGCTACAAAGCATGCCTTGTATCGTTCTATGGTCCCATCAGACTTGTATTTAATTCGGTACACCCACTTGCATCCAACTGCTCTCTTGCCAAGAGGTAATTCCTCAAGGGTCCAAGTGTTGTTTTGTTCAAGTGCCTCTAACTCATTCTTCATTGCTTCTTGCCACCGAGTATCTTTAATTGTCTGTGTATAAGATGCTGGCTCATCATTGGTTGAGATGGCCGCAAGAAAACAACGATGTTGTGAAGAAAAATGTGAGTAGGAAAGATAATGAGATAAAGGGTAAGAAGTACCTGAGGAAACCGTATTGGCATGAGATTGGGATGTGTCTTTATTATTTCCTGGCAATTCAACAATGTAATCCTTGAAGTGTGCTGGCATCTTTCTTTGTCGGGTAGGATGAGTGATTGCAATGGGTACTAGATTAGGAAGGTCATGGGAAATTGTGGCTTGATCATTCCTATATTGAGATGTATTAGTTGTATTGTCATTATCTACAAACCTCTCATCATCTATGTTGTTTTGAGGAAGCTCACTGGTTGTTTATTCTCATCAATTCGGTCAACCAGATCTATTTCACCATCCTTATTAACTCTCTGCTCATGATGATCTATAATGTCAGGTTCTATGATAGACACAGGTATAGGTGATAAGATGGAAGATTTTGTTGGGGAATAAGATTGAAACGGGAAGATGGTTTCATGGAACACGACATCTCTTGAGACAATAATTCTATAAGTTGTCAAATTGTAAACTCTATATCCTTTCTGACCATAAGGATATCCAATGAAAATACAAGGATTGGCTCGTTCACTAAATTTATCACTAGACCTTGGAATAACCGAAGCATAACAAAGACACCTAAAAGCTTTAAGATGTGAGTAATTTGGCTTCCGAGATAACAACATTTTATAAGGACTTTTTCCATTTAAGAGTGGTGTGGGTGCATAATTAATCAAATAGGCTGCAGTAAGAACACACTCAGCCCAAAATTTTATAGGTAATCCTCCTTGAAATCTTAAAGCTCGTGCAACTTCTAAGAGATGCCTATGTTTGCGCTCTACTACTCCATTTTGTTGAGGGGTAGAAACACATGAAAATTGTTGAACAATCCCTTTTTCTTGACAAAATTGCTGAAATTTGTGAGCGGTAAACTCAGTCCCATTATCACTTCTAATCTGCTTGACATGAGAATCAAATTGCTTGTGAACCATGGCAATAAATGAGACTAACAAATGATCAACTTTAGTTTTATTTCTCATTAAATAAACCCATGTAGTTCTACTAAAATCATCAACAATACTAAGGAAATAATGAGCACCAGACAAAGATGGATTTTTGTAAGGTCCCCAAACATCACAATGTATTAAATCAAAAGGTTTCTGAGTTTTAATAGAACTATTAGTAAAAGAATGTCGAACTTGTTTAGCACGATGACAAGCATCACAACAAAAATTCTTCATCTTGTGAAGATTTAAACCATCAATAGAACACATTCGATCAAAAGAAATGTGACCAAGTCGTTGGTGCCATAACTCAAAGCTTGTATCCTGAACCACATTTGCAGATGTAGCAGTTACACTGAGTGCCCTGAAATAATAAAAACTATCCTTAAGCTCACCCATGCCAATCAGCTTCCTCGTGGCTAGGTCCTGTAAGATACAAAAGGTAGGAAAGAAATAAGCAACACAGTTTAAGGCATTAGTTAATTTGCCTACAGAGATGAGATTACAAGAAAAAGAAGGTAGATACAAAACATTGCTTAATTTAATGTTAGGATTAATAGTGACTTCTCCATAGGATTTAACTGGGACAGAAGAACCATCTGGAATGGAAACAGGAAGATTAAAACCGACTTATGTTTCATTGTGTAAGATATTCTTCTGGCAAGTCATATGGTCAGAAGCGTCTGAGTCCAAAATCCATTCAACACTACCATTGGAAAGAGAATTTGCCTTACCAGCAAAATTTGCAATTGGATTCAAGTTCTGTGTCTTGTCAAGATTCAGCAAAGACATGAGTTCGGTATACTGTTCTTTGGTGAGGCCGCCGATTGGAGATCCAGTTGATTGTCCTGTCGTGTTCATGGTTAGTGTTTGATTTGCCATCTTTCCTCATGTCGATTTGGTTTTGTTCTTTTCCCACCAATCCGAGTAGCCATGTAATTCAAAACATGTCTCCTTTGCATGTTTATTTTTCTTGCAATGTTCACAATACAGCTTTGATGTGTCTCGGTTACCATTGTTGCTTCGTGTCACAGCCTTCAGGTTGTTTTTGGATGCAGCAAATGCAGCTGCTTCAACAATGGTTGCCCCTCTTGTCATTGCAGTTTGTTGTTGCTTTTCTTATTGTGAAACAAGTGCATAAGATCGGGCTAGTGAAGGAAGAGGATCAGTGTTTAGGATTTGAGATCTCATCACATTATATTTTTCATTTAATCCCATCAAGAATTGATGAACCTTTTCTTTTTCTTTCTCAACAGCAATTGCGTTGGCCAAACCGCAAGTGCAAGGCAGAATTTGAGAATAAGCATTGTACTCATCCCAAAGTCTCTTAAGCTTTGTGTAATATGCAGCAATTGACATATCCTTCTGCTGCGTATTCACTATCTCAGTTCTTAGTTGATGCACTCGAGGTGCATTTCCTTATGACAAACGTTCTTCAAGATCGACCCATATCTCCCTAGCTGTATCAAAAAAAACAACACTGTCATGAAGAGATGAGTCAAGAGAATTAAATATCCATGAGATAATCATGGAGTTGTTTTTTATCCATATTGCAAGATCTGCTGAATCTGGTTCTGGTCGTAGCAAAGTTCCATCAACAAAGCCAAATTTGTTCTTGGCAAGTAATGCATTGGACATGGCTCTTTGCCATGTTGGATAGTTATTTTCTTTGAGAAGACATGAAACTAGCACGATTCCCGGATTGTCATATAGGTGTAAGACATATGGGGATGATAAATCATTCATGGTTTGTTTGGTGTTTGCGGTGATTGATTGGGTTTTTGCAGAAGAATGTTGGCTAGAATCCTCAGACATGATGAGGAGAAGTGTGCCCTAGATGGCCTGCTCAGATACCATATTAATTTTGTGTTAATTGGTTTATATAATACAGCAATCCCTGACTATAAGGGAAATTACATGGAATAATCCCATTGACTTAGGGATTACAGAACAAGAAATTAAATCAACAAAATAAGAAGAAACTAAATCAAGATATACTTGGAAAGCAAATACAAAGAGATATGGAAAGTCAATATACAGTATTCTTACTTACTTCAATGGGAGGAACAATTGATCATGATATCAACAAAGGGAGTGGTGCATTTGTTTTTAGACTTTGTGGATAGAATTATCATCATATAGGGTCATTGCTTCCACCTACTGAAAAGAAACCTACGTTTGCACAGCTCTATAAATACGACACACAATGTGAAACCAGTCACAGATTGAATTGTATGGGAGATTATCTAGATGAAGGTTGCATTGACAAGGATTTGTTGCAAGAATTACAATTCATGCTAGATAGGAACAATGAATTGGTTAAAGTTCTTCAATTTGCCAGGGACAATATTCATTCAAACAATGTTCCAGAAATGCTATTAAAAATTCATAGAGAAAGAGATGGAAGATAGTATAATTTGCCAGTTGCATATGAAATAGCAGGTCTAATAGTTGGTGATATTGGAATATCTGAACGTGGAAAAGATGTTATTGTTTACCATTCAAAAGAAGGTCTTCAGAGAATTACTTATTTACATCCAAGTTTTATGACAGTAAGTTATCCAATTTTATTCCTATACGAAGAAGATGGATACAGAATTAACATTGATCATAGAGTTTTGGAGAACAATGAATCTTCTAGGAGAAAAATATTAACAATGAGACAATTTTATGCGTTTCAATTGCAGTATAGATTAAATGAAGGTCATACTCTGATGAAATCTAGCAGACTGCTACAACAATATATTGTAGATGCATATATGGCTATCGAAAAAGAAAGGTTTTATTGGATTAGAAATAATAATAAAAAATTAAGAGGCGATTTGAAGGGTGGATGATGGATGCTCTTTCAAATGGAGATGTGAATCCACAACATATAGACAAATCTACATTGTTGCCATCCTCTCACACTAGTGGTCCCCGTGTTCAAAATTATCAAGACGCTATGACAATTTGCAGGACTTATAGATATCCTGATATTTTTTAGACAATCACATGTAATCCAAAATGGCCAGAAATTCAGTATATACAAAATGCTATTGGGTAGTGTGATGAAGAAGGCAGAGTAACTGCAGTGAGCGGAGTGTTTGAGATAAAATTACTTGAATTGATGAGAGAAATAAAACACGAGAAATATTTTGGTGAGACTAAAGCAAGTAAGTACTCTGATGAATAACATGTGTATTCTATTGAAAATAACTACTTTATTAATTAATTATCATATGCAATTATGTTATATAAACCAATATTAACCATATTATATTTTTTTTTTTTTTCAGTTGCCTATACAGTTGAGTTCCAGAAAACTTTCTCAAATGAGCAGTGAACTAATTAATTATAAATATATATATATATATATATATATATATATATATATATATATATATATATATATATTTTTTTGTAGTTGCATTGCCATTGATGGTGCCTCAAGTGGATTCTCAAGTGGTGCTAGCTCGAGTGGAAAATGTGATGCCGAAATTTGCAAAAATTTATGCTCAGGGTTTAAATGTTCTCCACTGTTTGTGCACGTTCAATTGTTCTTAATTAGTTATCATAATAATTATGTATTGATTTTATTGACACATTCTTAATATATCTTTTTGAGCCGTGATTCTTGTTATCCACCACGAACGATACTTCCGAATCCATAAGGAGGATTTTTTAATCCACAAAAAAAAAAAAAAAATGTCGAATCCACGACAAAACAAATTTATTAATAAGTCATTGATTATTGTTGGTAACATAGCAAACATATTTACATAATTGATGGTATTAACTGAACATCCAATTGCGGAGCCAGATAATATTTTCTGGGGGGACCAAAATATTATCTTCATTGAATAACGGAGCCAAAAAGTAATAAGAAAGTTACATTTATTGGGGCTAAAGTGTTATCTTCTAAAATTAGGGATAATCAGATAGGAAAAACTACATTTAAAGGGGGTTAAACATAATTTTTCTATATAAATTTTGAAAAAAATTGTGGGCTCGGTTTAAGTCATGGCCACCCCAGGCCTAAACGTAACTCCGCCCTAACGCGTAGTTACGTTTAGTTCGATGTATATGTCACTTTTTTGAACCAAACTTAACTTTCTAAACGTTAATTTAAGCCGAAAAACCATAAAAATGTATCCTAGAACCCTAGCATCTTTGACAATATGAATATGAAGAAAATAATGCAAGATTTTGGCGCATTCATGCTCTTGTATACTTGTACAGCGCAAAACGAGTTCACAAATCACATAGGAGGATCTTTACGAAAGTAAGTGCAAAAACAAATAGTTTTCTTACACACCCCAATAGCATTTGGGAATTTTCAGCACCCCTGGTTGCATTCTCAATCTCACATTTCTTCATTTCAGTTAGCTTGTGACATGTATGCTCTGGGATCCTTGCTCGATGCACAAAATTTACACCCAAAGATGGGCCAAAACCATCACCTGTTCAACCCCAAAAAATAAAAAGAAAAAAAAAATTAATAGAGAACTTCGTACATCAGTCGTATTTCGAATGTAAAAGAAGAACCTGAGAGGAGGGGGAGGAAGAGAGGGAAGAGCAAAGAAGAAATCTTCATGTTTTGAACTGAAGTGGGTGGTTATTCTGATGAGGTTTCTTCTTCTTCTTCTCTGTAAGTTTGTATTAATGGCGAAACTGTGTGTTGCTAAAGTGAGTGAGTGAAGATATACTTGAAATTGTTTATTAAAAGGAAAGAATAAAGTGAAATGTGCAGCCTCAACTTCACTTTCTCAAGTACTTGTTTCAAGCTTCTTTGACTAGAGACAAAGAACTTATTCTTTCCTTCTTATATACTTCTTTTAACTGTGCCATTTTGAAGCCTCCAGTCTTCTTCTCCTTTGTATCAATTGCCAAGCCAAGTTTTCGTTATGTTATTAATAACCATTTGTTTTATTATGTTGATGAGATTTGCTACACTTAATGGGGATCCTCTCTCTGAATTTATTATTATTTTTTCTTGGTATCCGGGGGTGTCCGAGCTAGCTTCCGTACACTTCGGCTATTCCCCCAACACCCTGAAATTAACGGCCAGGTAAGCTTCTAGTGGCTGCCCTTTATTAGTAATCGTGGGGATTCGAATTTAAAACCTTTGAGTAATACACTCAAGAGTCCCAAGCGAACACCAAACTACCTAGAGGTAATTCTCTCTTTGGATTTGAATTCTCGACTAATTTAAGTTTTCCTAATATTTGAAGGATCTAAAAGCATGTGACAGTTCAATCATCTAATGAATATGATTGATTTTTAAATTTTATTTCACTTTTTCTCAAATTTAAACTTTACTTGGATGCTAGTTCTTTCTCGTCTATCATACACACCATTCACACCTGAATTAAAGAAATTTTTTTGACAAATTATACTCTAATAAGAATCAAAATCCAAGAAACATAGTTGAACTTGAATCGGCACAAAACGAGTTATTCTGGTTTTAGATTAATCCAGAAAAAGTTGGATGGAGACGATTCCAAGAAACATAATTAAACTTGAATCAACACATTACAGATTGTGTTGATCCGAAAAAGTTTAATTGAAACATGAGAGTTTATAGACACAAAACATGAGAGTTTTTTTAAGTCCTTAGAAGTTTCCAAACAGCCATATCAGCCCTCAATATATCAAAATAATGGATCCAAATCCAATGCTACACTAGTTTTTGTTATGAATTAAACTCTATAATGTTGTAGGGCTAAGTTGAAGGCCGAATTAAGCACACAACTGGGTATGAGATCAACCAGACCCGCAAGCAGAAGCTTAAACCACAATTATGACAATAAAGATCTTTTTCTGGGATTTTACCCAGAAACCATGTCTATGCAGTTCTACTTTATGCTTAAAAGATGAGAATGGAGGAGACACATCCTGAATATTGACACTTGATTGCATAAAACTATACATGAAACCTGAAAATAAGCTTCTAACTCATAAAAAAAAACTTTCTCAAATGTCCAGGGAAAAGGTATCTCAGAATCTCAGCCATTCACATCACAAGAAAGTTACTTGTTGAGTTGAAAGATTAACAAAAATTGGAGGAAATCATTAAACTAATTTTGAAGACAACCTCCATCGAATGTTAACTTTGCATAAAAAAAACAACCTTGTTTGTAATGTAAAATGTGACTAAATAAAAACTATCCAATCATGTTAGGTTCGAGCCTTGGTTCGGGTATGGATTCAGGAAGACGTTCGGGTCTTGGTTCGGAGATGGGTTCAGGAACAGGTTCGGGTCTTGGTTCGGATATGGGTTCAGGAACATGTTTGGAGTTAGGTTCGGGTCTGGGTTCAGAGTGTTTGGATTTGGGATTAAGGGAACGAAGATTTGCTCACCGGGGTTCGGCTCGGGATTCGTCTCGTTCAACAAATCTTCGGCTTGCTGGAAGTTAACATTCATAAGAGTCACACAATGATCTTTGAGTCTTATAAGAATGTTTGAGGCTTTGTCTTTGACCTCGAGGGACTTGTGTTTGGTGAGCCAGCTAACAACACTCCCTAACTGCAAAAAATAAAAACATCAAAACAATCTATGAAGTAATATAATGGAAATCTAGTAAAATAAATCAGATCATTACCTCAAAAATTCTATGTGATTGAACAGAATCAAACGTCTTTCCATTGAAATGGCTTAAACAATCCAGTAAAGAATTTTTTTCTGCGTTCCCCTGGGCCGTTGTTTTGAACATTATGTCTCTCTCTCCGTTTATCTGCTCGTGCAAGCTTTGGAGGATATCATCGACGTCGGAGGCAGGTAACAACTCCGAATTTTCCATGAGAAGAGAAATATCAAATATAAGCAGAGAAGAAACGCAAGGAGAGAGTGCACGGTTTAGCTTTTTATAATATTGCCTGTGGTCCCAGGGTTTAGGGTTTTAAATTCATATATCCAGAGAGCACTGCACTCCCCAGCGTGGCATTTTATCATCCATGTTTTTCAATTGAAAGATCAAATAAGTTAACATTGCTATTGGTTTTTGAAACTACCTAAATATGTGTTCTTTGCACTATCTTCAGGCAGAAACTGGGTTTATGTATCCTACCTGTGGTCTGAAAGGGCTGGCGGGAATATTTATATACTAATAATTTTAGTGCCCAGGAAATTGACTGAATAAGGTGTTTTTTGCCCCTTGGGTGGTAGGCTTTTGGTGGGGACAGAGGAAGGGGGTGGATCATCAGATGTGAGTTGAGGGCCACTATGTGTTATCATTCTTGAATCATGAGTTTCAAGTGCGAGTGTCCGACTTGGGTCTGCTTAAATCATTTATGAGTGATTAATGGAAAGTCCATACTTGCTGCATTAAACTTGCAAGTGCTTGTTTATTTTTCTTGTGGAGTTTTTTTCTTTTTTTTTTTTAAATAAATATCTAAGAGTTCTTTTGCCCTTTTTTTTCAGCAAAGCAGTCGTTTTTCTTTATTCATTATTGAAATTTTTCATAATTTACATTTTTGCTTTTGTCATATTTTACCTGTACTGTTACTGGTTTTGCATCCTAATTAGCATGCCTAGGAACCCTGGAAAGTTCTTATATAAAGCCATAGAAGTTTGTTTCACGTTGTTCATAATTGGACCTATATTTTGGTTGGTCTTACAATTTTGTAGGACCTTAATTTATTGAATTTATTTGAGATAATTTTTTGTTTTAGTATAGCTTATTTGCTGTAGAATGTGACAGAGTGATGGACCAAGTAGTTAATATAGTGTTGACAATGCATTCATGGTAATTATGCTACCATTCAACCATATAGCCTATAATCATTGTGGAGAGTTGAGATTAGGAGTTTGTGAACATCATCACAATCATTGTGGAGAGTTGAGATTAGGTGTTGCTATAATATGCTTTTGAAGCATTCCAATGTTCAGGTGGATTTAACTTTTGAGTCTCTATAATGCAGAGAAGTTTCACTTTATTGCTGAATTTATTGAGATGAGACGTCATGCGCTGGATATTTTTGTCAACCGGATAGCTTCACATAATGAGCTGCAGCAAAGTGAGGATCTTAGAACCTTTTTGCAGGCAGATGAAGAAGTGATTTATCTAAAATCATATAGGTTATTTGACTTCATGTCTTTATACATATGCTTATTTCACTTGGGGGATTATGCCGTAAAAAGTTAATATTTTATATATTTTAGTTGATTATGTATGTTATAGAAACTAGTAGATTTACAAGAGCACAAATCTTATCAATTGTTAGGATTATGCATTTTAGAAAATGTAGAAGCAAAAGGACTACCTTCATGTTTCGGCACTTAAAAGGGGGTGTAAATATATGAATATATACATCCTCTTCACTACATGTCAGCATCCTGGATTTAGTATTTCTGGGTTTTTAGTTAATGCTGATGTATTTTCTTTTGTTCAGACAATGGAGAGATTAAGGTCCCAAGAGACTGGTATTTTCAAAAAGAAGCTAGCTGATTTGATGCAAATCTTCAAGGTAAGGTTAGACTTTACATGATCCCTGGTGCCCATAGGATAAGTGGTTCCAGTTACATAATCCAATTCGTTTCACATCTGTGCACTATTTAAGCTTCAATTTCTTTTGTATTATTTTTCATTTATGAGAATTTGGTAAGGACTTGTGAGTTCTTGATAAACTATAATTTATCCTAATTTTCACGGGACAAACCTTTAATTTTTTTTCATTTTCATCTGCATTATATTTTATTAACAAACATTTCATCTGATCCCAGGCCTTGAGGGACCGGGCCTAATTTTTGAAGGACCGGTCCTGGGACCGGTCCTATGGGCCCATATTTTTTTGTCATGAATTTACACTTGGAAATAACTCTGAGATATGCATGTTTTTGTCGTGAATTTACACTCTGAATCATGCAGTGTGGGTTCTGCCTATTAATATATTTAATAGTAAGGGTTGAATGCCACTATATTCGCTTGAAGCTGATGCACTGAGGCCTTATGTTTTCTTATTTTAAGTAAGCAAATTGTAGCAGATGTATGTATGAAAGGATCTGCTCAAATTTGACTGGAGTATTTACTATTTATTGAAACTTTTAATAATTTTTTTCATCTTATAAGTGTCATGTTATAAATGTTGTTTCACGTTACTATTTATTGAGTTTGATTTTACATAATTGTGATAGGGCCTGCTTACTATGCCCGAATGAAAATTAACTCCAGCGCTTGTCACCAAGATTCTTTCAAGGTACTACACTTAATAGTTATTATACGATGAATAAATCGCCACTTTTATCGAACTCCAACACTTTTTCATGATATGCTCATGTTTACTTCAACTGCCATAATCTTTTTTCCTTAGGTAACCTTGTCACAGGAAACTGAGTGGCTCTAACAGTCAACCTATTAATATTCTTGAGCAGGTTGCTGTAGAAGGAAAATTCAAGTTGTGCGGTTAAGCAAACCAATCTTTATGTGACAAACTAGCTGTGAACTAAGGTTCTCACGATTCATGCCATATCCGAAAGCTATTTTCATTCAACTCCCCACAATTCTTGAAGCATAAGCTAGTAGATTAAACGAGCTTATTACAATTAAATCGAGTTTTGCAACTTTAAAGCTTTGAAGAAATGGCACTTTCGACAACTAGAATAGGTTCATTCTATGATGGCATCCATTGATGGCAATGACATCCCTTTTTTTTTCCATTGCCAGTTCTTATTTATGAATTCAGGTTTACAAGATAGTTCTTTCAAAATAAACCAAAGTTGATTCTCGATGAAAGTTACGAACTTCACTGCCTTGTTGCCTTCAGGCAGGTTTTAAATTTTGGGTTCTTTAGATATTTGTGTTATGAAAATTTAGGATGTTCCATTATGTTGTAACAATATCTCATATCTCATGTGAACCATCAAATTGTCAACATAATGCGAGTATTTAACAATAAATGTTCACAACTTAGGTGATTAATATTTAATAATATGTTTGTGACACATTTAATGGACATCACTTGAAATATAGATTTAGGATTTCATTGAGAAATATGATATAATACTACTCTCTGTTTAAATTTTGGTTTACTAAAGTCATCCACTCAAAATACCCAACAAAATTGAGATATCTCAATTGACATTATAATTTATTTAATATAACTCATAATTTACTAGATCAATTCAATCAATTTTTTATGCGGTGTCCATTATTTTGGTAATTGAGTGATCTTCTTGCAGTTTTTTTATCATATTATGATTATGATTAACTTTCTCTTCTGTTGAAAGCAAGACCCTGAGCTTGGGTGACAAGTGGGAGTGGGGGGCAGAATCCGTAAATAGAAACGATTTAAATTGGGGCAGGAGGGAAGGAAATATAGCAACCAACTACCTAAAACTGAAAGAAGTGTATCTCCCACCTCACTGAAATTTTCACAGAAGTCATACACACAAGCTTTATGAGAATGGCAAAATATTGTGCAAAACTTGATAGACCTACAGAGAACCAACCATTTATGGGGATCGACGAGATAGCAAAATGCAGTTGATTAATGGCCAAATCCCCACTACCTCTTAAAGTTTCCTGCTAAACATAGCTTTCGCTCCTGACACTCAGTTAGAATTCCACCTAGCAGCATAGGCTCGATAAGCTGCCAGTCCAACAATAGTAACGGCAGACCCTAACATTAATCAAACATACAATCCCTGTTAGAAAATGTACATTAACAAAATAAAATCAGTGCTATACAAATTCATGGATGTAATCCTGGGAGATGTGGAACTAGTAGACAACAAACACACCAGAAACAAACATAAGTGAGTTGTTGACAAGATGGCGGTATCGCTTCCTGCCCTTCCCGACCTCAGTTTCAGGAATGTTCAAATGAGGGTGTTCAGCTGCCCTCACAATTCTGCTGAATAAATTTTTGGAATCTCCTACTTTCATGCTTACACGAATAGGAGGCTTGATTCCCATCTCCTGACTAACCTAAAAATTGGAAAGGGAAAGGAAATTATTTGTTCTCCATAATCAATAACAATTTCTACAGGAACAATCATCCAAAGATGTTTATACTTGTACGTAGTCTAAGTGGCCAAAGATAGTTCTGTACCATTGCTGAATCTTGTACGGTGATTTGACATGGATCCAAGTCATCCTTGGCTGCAATAAGAAGGCATGGCACCCCATGACTGCTGACTTCCCATTGACTGGCAACCGCCACCAGCAGTTCCTTTGTCCTTTTCCATGAATGTTCAACTGAACTGGTAATTAGAAACAATGCAGTTCATGATATCTACATATTCAAATAAATTAAAATATCATGACTGAACGACTCACAAACAACATAGAGGGAATGAAATTAAATTACTGTGCATACATACTCTTGTTAAATCACAAAAATCCAACGAAGATAAATTAAAAGCATCACCCCAATTTTAATTCTGACCATGGTGCACAGGCAAATGCATGACAGAAGGGAGAGGAGAGGCAATAAATCCAATAAAATGACAGTAGTAAAGAAACACATAGACAAACAATCACAAGAACTAATCCAACAAGAAGAGTTCACGCTGCAAATATATGCATAAGAGTATTCAAGTACCTATCATAGACGAATAAAGCAACATCACAGGTTGCCATATATTCCTCATAAGAGAGAACTTTTTTCACTCCATCTTCGGGTATTTCTTGCAAAATAAGTGTCTTCTTAGTTCCCTGCACCATCATCATCAAATTTGTAACATCCCAAGACAATGGGAACATGCATAACACAATGTACGAGATATAAGAATGCTGAAAACATAGAAAAGTGCCACTAAATCTGCAACGTCTTTATTACAGATGAACATGTATGATATCCAGATATCAGAATGATGATAACATAGATAAATCCCATCAAGTCTGCAACATCTCATGACAGATGAACGATGTAGTGATCTCCCAGATATCAGAATATAGATGATAAAGATAAACAGGAAAAAAAATTCAGTTCACTTCCAGGCCGGAATTTTAGAGAATACACGAGAAAGGGAGGAGTGGACATCAAGATGGAGGGGAGGGAGTAGAATTATAAAACTACCAGATAACATTGTGTTTCTAGTGTTAGTACTTACCCCAAGCTGGTCGACCACATTTGCTGCGTATCAGTCAGAAGTTGTTGGATAATAATATTCTGAGAAAGGCCTGTAATCGAATTCGAGGACACTAAAATATAAGTCCTTAGACAAAAAGAAGAGTAAAATGGAAAGTCAAAGTGAGTAGACTCTATAGTCAATAAATAAAAACTAGATGAAAAGTAATGTATGAAATTAGCAAGATCAATAACTGACTATGCTACATTGAAATTGGTTACAGGTCAACACCTTCCCAAAAATGAATCCAACAGTGCAGACTTTCCAGCAATTTTAGAGCCAAAAACAAAGCAGCGAAAGACATTTCTTTCAGTTAGTTGCTCCTTACGATCGGCTGATTTTCTCCTAGTAACATGAAACACTTTGGCAGCATCACCACGATATCCAATGTATATCAAATAAGCCAAAGTGTGTCATGGCTCAAGTAGTGTCATTAGGGCTCACTGCAACCAAGCATTTTTACCAGACAATTAACAAATACTTCAAATTGATTAAAATGCATAATGCAAAAAGTTGAATCATAATTTGTGGAAGTCAATATATAAGGAGAACGATTCTTCTACTTTATACTATCCAAAAGAATGTACACGAGAAGGGTTAAATAATGCAACTAAAAGAGACAAAGTTCCTGGAAAAAAACTAGGGTAGGACAGACAGATACAGACAGAAGAAAGAAGATTAAGACATTAAAAAACTGTATAGAAGCAATACAACTCGTACAACTATATAGTGCCCAGATGAAGTCTTTCTTGAGAAAGATGTAAAGCCTTTATTCATAGGAGAAGCAAACGAGTCAAAAGCAACAATAAAAAGTCGGACATGTCAATGAAAAAAACTGTATAAAAACCAGGCAACCTGTAACTATAACATAACAGTAATAAATAACATATTGAAAAGTCAAAAGATGTTTATTAAGCAACCATTAATCCCAAAAACTTTATAGGAAACAGCGTACAAAAGTATGTAAACTCTTGGCAAACCCCATCCGATGTATGGCCAAATATAATTTATAAACTTGTCATGGGAATCCAAATAAACACAAAAACATACATGGACTGCTCATGTGTTTAAGCACAGCTTACCATAGTTAATGAATAAAATCGAGGGGATTAAACAAAACCTCATGGTCAACCTGGCTTTGATACAATGTTCAGACATGATTCATTCTAAAAGTTCAAACTAACAGAATTAATGGTTCCTCAACATGGTAGTAGAGCCAAGTCGACTAGTATGTTTTGTTGTTCACATTCTCTGATTGTACTATTTAAGTTATAACCTGTAGTAAATGGACCTGTATTTGGATCCAGGTGTGTGTTCATTTTAGTTCCATAAAACAAGTTTGTCAATTAAAATTTGGCCGTGTGTAAATAGGACAGATATTAGAGTTTAAATACTATTGCTAGTCTTTTTCCTATAAGCATATTAAAATTGTGTTAATCTCAGATGAGAATGCAATTTGCATGTGTCACAGAACATAACTGATTAATCATTTAACAATATAAACAAAAAATTGAGACAAGACACAGTGAAAGAATAAGCACATAAAATACTGCTGCATGATAACATATGTCACCATTAGCTATATTAACCCATGGAAGGGCAAAAATCAAAGTGACAGTCATACAAAACTCAGATAGGAAACCCTTAAGAGTTAAATTGCCCAGCGATGTTTTCTCTCCAGCATCCCTGTAACGAGCTTCATCCCATGGACTGGATTAAAAAAGGGACAGTACATAAGAAATTATATTTGGTAATTACTATGGCATCAGGCTAGGATTGATAGAGAGTCCTGTCGCAGAAAACTTTTAAAAGAAAATTTGCTAAAAGATAGCAAAACCTAGAAATTAAATTATTGGCTGGATAGAGGAACAAGTCTGAAAAACAGATTTCACCTTTCTGGTGCGGTTGAAAATAGATCTTCAAGCTCAGTGAGGCTCAAAGCTCCATCCTACAAAAGCAATAAGAATAAAGCATTCAGAGATTCAGTGCAATGTATTAGTCAACATCATAAAAGACAGCCCAAATATAAAGCACTCTCAATGGCATGAAGCCATAATTCATATTAGCAGAGGGTAGAACATACATTATCCTTGTCATACGTTCCAAAGATACCACATAGAAATTCCACAACCTCACTTGCCAGCTCCACACTCTGCAGGGTGGCATCAAAGGGTAAATATCTCAAAAGATGTTATGAAAAGTTAATGAAAGATTTCCTTTTTTTTTCAGATAATAAAAAAAGAATGGCAGAGAGAGGAACATTTTTATAAAACCACATAAATGTAGATCCAACAGCCACATGTAAATAAAAAAGTAGGATTTTGAAAACTTAAACGGAATGATGTTCATAAATTCTCTTAGTTGAGATACCTGGTCAGGAGCAAGCTTAGGTGGGACAGGAAGACACTCATCCCTTAGTTCTAAATCATCGCCGTAACCAAAATTTTCTGAGGACACCCCAAGTAGTCTCAAGGTGCCCATTTCCAATGAAAAGAGAATGGAGAGTGATGAATCCTTTAAAGGTAACACCACGACCATTGACTCCATCTTGTTGCTTCTCTTGTACAACTCTTTTCACTGCCGCTATTTCAGCAGGTTTCAATGGAGCTTTACAGCATTTAACCTGTTTAACATCAATTAAACATGTTAGACACTCAAAGAAGAGTATAAATCAGCCATGGTAAGAAAGTATCAAAAAGGAAAAAAACAGAAATACAAACAAACCCAAAAATCATTAAACTCTGCATCACTGAGGGCATCATCCTTGTCTTGGTCACAAAGAAAAAATATCCTTTTTTAAATGCCCTTACAAATCGTGGTTTCAGATGTAGTGAATCACGATCAAGCAATGGATCTACTGGATGAAGTACTGCCTTTTTTGCGCAATAGAAAACGATATGGACCTACCATCAAGGTAAATTTGATTAATCTTAACGCGTCAATAAGATCTCAATACAAAAAGTGGCAAGATTAAGAAACTGAGAAAACTCACAATTAAACCTGAATCATTTTAATCGCAGAGCATTGAAGACAAACGTCAATCTCCCTAAACTGTCCTGTGATCGGTTCCATCATCTCCTTCAAGTTCACGGCACAAGGCTCACCTCGCAAATCTGACTTGCACTCAGCAACAATAATAGGCACCTTAACCTATCCGTGCAGTATAATATTACACACAAAAAAGAAGGCTGTCATTTTAGTGAAATTTAGAAATAAGCAGTAAGGAAACAAAAGCATAAAACATACAAACCTCTGAACTTCGAAGCTGGGGAAGCCAAAAAGAAGTCAAACTAGAAAGAGACATGGGCTGATCACATGCATAAGTTAAAATCACGGCATCAGCCTTCTTCAATTCTTCAGCATCAGCATTGTTCAATTTTTCATTATTTTCACCTTTATTCTCCAACCTAAAATTGAACATTTATAATGCACAAAAATCAAGATACCCGCACACTACTTTAAACCTAACTACTTTAAAGCTAAGAGCCTAAGAGCTTAAAATAAAAAAATAAAAAATCCAACTAAAAACAAATCAAATCAAATATGAAATAGGAGTTATGCACATACGGATGTATAATATGTATACAAGAGCAGGTGTGTACGGACAGTGTACCTGGAAGAGGTGTCGATGATGGTTACAGGGACGCGATCGCGGTAGAAACCGGGAGGGAGGCGCGTGGGAGGATGAACTGGAGGGACCTTCGGGACCGTTCCGAAGGCAACAGCAGATAGAAGGCTAGATTTTCCGGTGCCTGGGTCACCAACCACAACTCTCACGCTGCTCCGAGCAGTAGACCCTGGACCACCTGGTATTTGTTCAAGATATAAAAAATTTTGAGGGTTTGGTGTTGAAGAAATCAGAGCTTGGAGAGAGCAATTAGTGAAGTAGTGTGTGTATTTGGTAAGGGGTTTGTGGAGAAAATTTAGCTGACCGGCGTCACCGGCCACCAAGTTTGGATTTAAAAAACTGGTCTTAAAACTGTTTACTATTTTTTTTTTTTAATTTAGAGAAGCTCACGTGGCACAGTTAGGATCCATTAAATATGTAAAATAGGTTAAAATGAAAAATTAAAATATATAAGGACAAAATCATAATTAATGAATGTTTTTAAAATTTAAAATTTATAAAAGAGCCCCAAATATTCAAATCGCTTAATCGAAACCAATTAAGGCAAAAATCGATATCTTCAATCCCTAAACGCATCTTAGCAATTTCTCGCGATAACTGTCCACATTTCGGCGATAACAGTCCACATTCCGATGAATTTTCACACCTAAATTGAATCCTAAAGCTTCTTCCTTTCTTAAAACTATGGCTGACATTAACAATGAGGAGGAAAACCCAACGCCTCTTCGAATCGTAGAGTTCGGCCGCACAAGCAATTCAATGGCTGCTCCGATGGATCCTCCGATCTGTGAAGGTGTTCCAGCAGCGGAGACGATGGCGACACAACAAGAGAGAGAACAAGAGCAAAAGCAAGGTTACCGAAGAAGAGGAGGTGGCGGGAGGTCGAGCTAGGAAGAGGAGTCCGGCGAGAGTTCAGAGGAGCAGGAGGAGGCTGCCAAAGAGGAGGAGGCTGGCGAAGAAAAGGTATTTGTACTTGCCGAGACCTAAGATCGCTTAAGCGATCTTTTGTATCGCTTAAGCGATTGATGGTTTTTACTCTTGGTCGCTTAAGCTATTTTGGATTGCTTAAGAGTAAAAGCGATGAATCGCTTAAGCAATATAAAAGATCGCTTAAGCGATCTTAGATCTGGCAGATAGTTGATTCGCCGCATAAGATCTCTTGCGATCGTAATCGCTTAACAATCTCTTCCGAGGCGTAACCTCGCCCTGCATCTATAATCTCTTAAGCGATCCTTTGTATCGCTTAAGCGATTTCAGATCGCTTAAGAGATCTTGTATGAGGCAGAATCATCTGCCCATCGCTTAAGCGATTCTTCCGGAGCGTATTTTGTTTATATTTGATTTGCTTTAATTTTTTTGCTGATATTTTGTTTATATCGATTGTGCAGATTTTCCAGAGCATAAACTATAGAGAGTACGGATTGGAGGTTGTAAGCGTCAGATGCAGTACTTCCCTGTGAGGGTGACAGTGAGGTCAAGTTGAGATGTTTTAACGAGAATAACGGGGATTTTAGAGACAGTGAGGAATGGTGAAAGGAGATTCAAAGAGACTTGTTTCAGTCATTTTTGGGATATGGACATAAAATGGAAAAATACATTATGGGGGTCGGGAGTGCATTATATGTTGCTGCATTCAATAAAAAGCAACAAAAAGCACGAAATATGGTTCATGGTGGATGGAAAGCCAATACGTTTCAGGAAGATGGAACATGCGTTGGTGACTGGCTTAAGATGTGGGGAATTGCCAGGTGAGGTTGAGGAAAAAAGAATAACGGACAGTACGGGAGCCAAAAGGTTGGCTAACAAGGTTTTGGCAGGGAAGAAGTCTATTAAGGCACAGGAATTAGAGGACAGGTTAAAAGATGGTGAGTTTAACGATTCAGAGACGTTCAAACTGTGCTTGGTATTGTTCTTACATTCGATCATAATGGCTAGTAACTCAACAAAAGCCATTGATATTGATTGGGTGAAGTTTGTAAGCAACTTGAACTTCTTTAATGCTTATCCGTGGGGACGGGTATCATTTAAGCGAACCATAGAGTCCCTACGGCCTAGAAGAATAGACCGACAACGTACAATTTGTTTGGCTTCCCATGGGCAATGCAAGTAAATATTAATAGCTTTTTGTTATATTTTTTTTTAATATATGTGTTTGAATTATGATATGGACTGTTTTTTTTAAATGTAGGCTCGGATGTATGAGGTGGCTAAGGCAAGGGGGAGGATTAGGGCTTCGATTGTGCAATAGACATTTCCTAGGATGTTGCGGTGGCACGACCAGAAGTGTACCCATTCGGATTATGAGCAAATAGAGATTGAAATTCAATCAGCTTGGGTAAGATTAAAGGATTAAGCTTGAACATGCACTTGCTTTAAAATGTCGATTAAATCTGATTGATTTTGTTTCTTATTGCGGGGGTTGGGGTCCGTCCCTCCTCCTCCTGCCGTCTCAGGGGGTGAAGCGCAACAGCACTATGTCACATCTTTTCGAGCACTGGAGGATCAAATGGATGAATGGATAGACTGCCTTATGCGGGACCTACAAGGGGTCACACATGTGATGGCAGTTGCAAGGCCACTGTTTGAGAATGTGGTTGACGCCGAGGAGGATGAAGGCGTAATCGGTGGGAGGGAGGAGGAGGGGAGGGAGGAAAAGGTTCGTATGCCTCAACAAACCGATACAACAAGTACCGCTTTGCTGAGGCGTCGGGGTCGCGAGAGTGAGGTGGTTGACCTCATAAAGAGTTTGTTTGATAAGATGGAAGAGCTGTTGAAAATGGTGGAGGAGAAAGTGGATAAGGTGACAAAGAAAGTTGTTAGGGTGGAGGAGGAAGTTGGTAGGGTGCAGGAGGAAGTTGGTGGAGTATTGAAGGCGGTTAAAGTGCAACCTGGACTGAAAAGAGAGAACCGAAAAAGCAGGTTTGTGAAATCACCTTACATCGTACTAACACGTGGAATTAAGAGGAAAACAAAGAAACAAATTGAGGAAGAAGCCAAAATTGAGGGGGTTAAAGAGGTTTCTGGAGGAAGTGGGGTAGTTATAATGGAGGAGGTTGAGGCGGGAGGCGAAGGAAGCGGGGATGTACGAATGGAAGAAGCGAGAGGAAGCGGGCAAGCAAAAATGGAGTCCACTGTCGATTTGTATAGGCCACTAGAGGAGGAAAAGAAAAAAACTCTTCTATGCCTATTACAATGAATCCGAAAGTGATGCCCTTGTAAAGTGTAAGACCGAGGATTATTCTCGGCATTGGTTTGAAAAGATTTTGAAGATGGGCAGTTGGCTTCACGACTTGGTGAGTTATTTTCGCTTAATTTTCCTTATTTTTGCTTATATTTTCCATGAGGTATTGTATACTTACCATGTTGTTTTTATTGATGCAGTACATTGATGAGGTATTGACACTGATGAGGCTACGACAAACCAGCAATGGTGATCTACTGTATCCCGATTGTGCCATCACCGATGTGGCCTTTGGTCAAACACTGGTATTGACATATCGCAATTTATTTAAAAAGGCCATTGGTACATCTGCAGCAAAAGGAGCCAAGCGAAAACGATCGGGCACAGAAGACTTGGATTGCATCCTTAATGATTTTAAGTTTGATAACAGGATGATGCAGTATGTAATGGGGGACAGGCCCAAATATGGCCATAGTTGGGCAAAGGTTAAAAGTGTCTACTGCATCATCCTGGTCAAGGAAATGCTGCTGGATGCGATCGTCGCTCTTAGAGGAGAGGTTGCTGAAGATCCTTGACTGCAACCTAACAATTTGTCGAGACAAGCAGTTGGAGGCACTATCTGTGTTGTTCCTACGGCTGTTACGCGTGAGCAGGATGTTTGAGCACCTCGATGATGAAGCATTGACGGGAAAGTGGCCACTCAAGCGCGTTCCCGTCCCAACAAATGAGTCAAGGTAAATTTTCTATAAAACTAACTTACATAATAGAATTGTTCTATAAGCTGATTCTAATGCTAATGTCATCTTCCTATTGCAGTGCTGATTGTAGGGCATATGCCCTGAAATTTATTCAGTTCGACATGACCAACAGCCTGATGGACGGATTGAATGACGAAATAATGAGCATCTTTCGGGAGCGCTGGGCTGTTGAGTGCTTCCATAGGGAAATGGATCCGTTTTGAGTGACCACAATCCAATGAAAAGGTTTGGAACTTGTACTTTTAATTTTGTAGTTTATGTGATGTTGATGTTGATACTTGGGTTGTGGTGCTGATGCTGCAGGTGTCATGCTTATGCACAGCTTTACCAAAATAGACGAACTCAGTGAACTTTTCAATCTTGCACTCCATAACTTGGGTTTGTGAAGAGAGAAAATTTTACTCCCTAGACAGCCCAACTTTCCATTTAACAAATTGACCCTGAAAAACTTTTTATTTTTTTGTGTTTTATTTAGAAAAGGCGTGTGCGGTGTGTTCGGATAATTTTGCAAGTTCTTGGCAAACAATGAGAGGGAACTCCTCAAAGGCTTGGGCAGCTGCGAGCACACTGCCGGCAAGGCATCATGCAATCAAGTGGTGACCGGAGGAGGCATCTACAATCAAGGTTCTTTGGCAAGCCATGGTACCATGAAATGATCTCAGACAGTGATTATACCAAATTTGAAAACTTCTCATAGTGGCGGCATCTGCAATCAAGGCTATTGGCAAGGCATGGTACCAAAAAATGATCTCAGACAGTAATTATACCGAATTCCAAAACTTCTCATAGTGGCGGCATCTGCAATCAAGGCTGCTGGCAAGGCATGGTACCAAAGAATGATCTCAGACAGTGATTATACCGAATTCCAAAACTTGTCAAAGTGGCTTAGGATTTATTCATTTTTGGCACTATTTTGAATGATTTTAAGTATAAACTTTCAATTACATTGATGTCTCTTATATTTTGATCTATGATGGATTAGATTGATATAAAATTTTGCTACTTATTCCTTTCGTATTTGGGAGGAAAATGAGTTATAAATGACTGATTATTACATAATACAAGAGAAATGTAGGATTCTTCTTTTTTTTCATGATCACTTAAGTGATATATGAGTAACCACAGATATCTCTTAAGCGACCAAGATTTTTTCTCAAATGATCGCCCTTGCGATCCACAACGCTAAGCATCCAAGAGTAAAAGTACGAATCGCTTAAGCGATAATGAGGATCGCTTGTATCATAGATCCGGGCAGATTTTATTCGCTCGTAAGAGACGCTTGCTCCAACAATGAAAATGAGGAACGTTTGGCTGATACAAGAGGATCGCTTAAGTGACCATAGATCTGGGCAGATTTTATTCTACCCTGGATGAGATCGCTTAAGCGATCATAAATCGCTTAAGCGACCAAGAGTAAAAGTGAGGAATCGCTTAAGCGATACAAGAGGATCGCTTAAGCAATCATAGATCTGCGCAGATTTTATTCTGCCTTAGATGAGATCGCTTAAGTGACCAAGAGTAAAAGCGAGGAATCGCTTAGGCGATACAAGAGGATCACTTAAGCGATCATAGATCTGGGCAGATTTTATTCTGCCTCGGATGAGATCGCTTAAGCGATCATTAATCACTTAAGCAACCAAGAGTAAAAGCGAGGAATCGCTTAGGCGATACAAGAGGATCGCTTAAGCGATCATAGATCTGGGCATATTTTATTCTGCCTTGGATGAGATCACTTAAGCGATCATAAATCGCTTAAGCGACTAAGAGTAAAAGCGAGGAATCGCTTAAGAGATACAAGAGGATCGCTTAAGCGATCATAGATCTAGGAAGATTTTTTTCTGCCTCTAATGAGATCGCTTAAACGATCATAAATTGCTTAAGCGACTAAGAGTAAAAGCGAGGAATCGCTTAAGCGATACAAGAGGATTGCTTTAGCGATCATAGATCTAGGCATATTTTATTCTGCTTAAGAGATCTTAAATCGCTTAAGTGACCAAGAGTCAAAGTGAGGAATTGCTTAAGAGATCATAGATCTGGGCAGATTTTATTCTACCTCGGAAGAGATCGCTTAAGAGATCCTAAATCGCTTAAGTGACGAAGAGTAAAAGCGAGAAATCGCTTAGGCGATACCAGAGGATCGCTTAAGCGATCATCTATTTAGGCAGATTTTATTCTTCCTTGGAAGAGATCGCTCAACCGACCAAGCGTGACTAACTAAACACGTAAAATGGGTTAAAATGAAAGGATTAAAACATATTTGGGTCGAATAGACAGATTTTTTTTTTTTTAAATTTGAAATTTCTCAAAACAAGCCCCACTTACTGTTCACCTCACTTAATCGAAATTCATTAGGGCAAAAATCGATTTCTTGAACCAAAGGGAGACAGGCGATTTCTTATCCAACCCCGCAAATTTCCAAACCATATTCAATCGTAAACTCAATTTCTTGAACTCTAAACAGAATATAGTCACGATTTTCGGTGATAAGTCACGATTTTCTATCGATTTCTTGAACCCTAAAATCGATTTCTTGAACCGTAAATGGAATCTGCGCGATTTCCGGCGATACAACCCATATTTCCGATCCAAACTACAAATTTTCACACCAAATTCAATCCAAAACCATGGCTGACACTCACAATGACGAGGACAACCTAACGCCACTTTGAATCCTAGATTCCGGTGGTACAAGCAGTTCAATGACTGCTCCGATGGATCATCCGATCGCAACGTGGTCGGACAGGGGAGGGAGAAGAGACACCGGCGGCACAAGAACAGAGGGAAGAATCGTCAAACGGTTCTGAAGACGAGGAGTCGGGCGATCATTCAGGCCAGGAGGAGGATTCCGGTGAGAATTCAGGGCAGGAGGTGTCTTCCAAGGATTCAGGCGACAAAGAGGAGGCCGGTGAGAACGAGCAGGCCATCGAAGAGAGAGTATGTTCTTAATTGTCGCTTAAGCGATCATTTGTATCGCTTAAGCAATTAACCTCTTTTACTCCATCTGCCCAGATCTAAGAACGGCTAAGTGATCCTTTATATTGCTTAAGCGATTGATTAAGTTGACTCTTAGTCGCTTAAGCGATCTTGCACGAGGCAGAGTCAAGATCTCTTAACCGATCTGACATCGCTTAACCGACCACAGTCGTAATTTTTTGTTGTTGATATCTTGTTTAGTAGTTGTTTAAGTTTATTTTTGTTGCTGACATTTTGTTTATATCGATTATGCAGATTGTGCGGGCCGTAAACATCACAGACTACAAGTTGGACCTTATAAGCGATAAGGTGCCCTACTTCCCTGCAAGGGTTACAGCCAGGTCCAGTTGGGAAGTTTTTGATAGAATACAGGACATTTTAGATGGAATTAGGAATGGTAATAGAGATTTTAGTCTTGTTTCGGTCAGTTTTTAAGACTCCAAAATCATTGGAAAAATGCATTTTGGGGGCAGAGAGTGCATTACATGTTGCTGCACTCAGTAAGATGCAAAAAAAAAAAAAATGTGGTTTGTGGTGGGCGGAAAGCCACTATGTTTTGGCATGATGGAATAAGCCCTCGTGACGGGCTTACGATGTGGGGAAGTGCCAGAAAAGAAGGTAGAGGCAGTAAAGAATAGTCGGGGAGCCATACAGTTTCATAATAGAGTTTTGTAGGGGGCTAAGTCTATTACAACACAGGGTTTAGAGAAAAGTCTATAAACAGTTGAATATACTGATAAAGAGAAGATAAAAGTGTGCTTGGTTTTGTTTTTACATTCGATCTTATTGGCTGGTGACTCAACAAAAGTTGTTGACAAAGATTGGTTGTTGTTTGCAAGCAACTTGAAGTTCTTTAATTCTTATCCATGGGGACTGAAGCAAACCATCAGCAGCCTGACAAAACTAGACATGGCGTTAAAGCAGTCCCAATGGGATGGAAAGGATAAACCAAGCACGTACAATTTGTTTGGCTTCCCATGGGCAATGCAGGTAAATATTAATAGCTTTTTATTATATTTTTTGTAACATATGTGCTTGAATTATGATATGGACTGTTTTTTTTTTCCAATGTAGGCTTGGATGTATGAGGCCATCCCTGTCTTCGTTTTTTTGGGGGAAGGGAAGAGCAATAGTTTGGATGTGCAACAAGAATTTCCTAGGATGTTGCAGTGGCATGTCCAGAGGTACACCCATTCGGATTACGAGCAAATAGACGTTGAGATTCAAGCGGCTAGGGCAAGATTAAAGGACTAAGCTTTTGCATATGCAGTTACTTTAAAATTTTGCTTTAATCTGATTGATTTTGTTTCTTATTGCAGGGACTCGTCCGTCCCTTTCTCACCGCTACTGGGGCTGAAGTGGAAGAAGACTATGTCAAATCTTTCAACGCACTAGAGGATGCAAGCGATGAAGGGATAGACTGCCTGATGCGGGACCTAAAAGGGGTCATGCATGTGATGGCAGTTGCGGGGCCACTGCTTCACAAGGTGGTTGATGCTGAGGAGGATGAAGCTCCAATTGGTCGGAGGTCCGAAGATGAGGAGGAGGAGGAGGAGGAGGAGGAGAGGGAGGAAGAGGTTCGTATGCCTCAGCAAACCGGTACAACAAGTACCTCTTTGCCAAGACATCAGCGTCGGGAGAATGAGGTTGTTGACCTCATAAATGGCTTGTTTGAGAGTTTTACAACAGCCGTTTATACAAGTTTTGACAAGATGGAAGAGTGCATGAAAAGGGTGGAGGAGAAAGTGTATAAGCTGGGAGAGAAGGTTGGTATAGTGGAGGAGGAAGTTGGTGTAGAATTAAAGATGGTTGAAGTGCAGACCGGCTTGAAAAGAGAGAGCCAGAAGAGCAAGTTTGTGAAATCGCCTTACATGGTAGTGACACAGGGAAAGAAGAAGAAAATTAAGAAACAAATGAAGCAAGAACCAGAAGTAGAGGAGGTTGGTGGAAGAAGTGGGGCGGCGATAATGGAGGAGGGCGAGGTGGGAGGCGAAGGAAGCGGGGATGTAAAAATGGAGGAAGCGGGAGGAAGTGGGCAAGGGGAATTGCAGTCAAATGTCGATTTGTATAGACCAATAGAGGAAAAGAAAAAACTCTTCTATGCCTATTACAATGGATCAGGAAGTAATGGCCATATAAAGTGTAAGATAGGGGATTATCCCCGGGAATGGTTTAGGAAGTTGTTGATGATGGGCACGTGGCTTGAGGACTCAGTGAGTTATTTTTGCTTAATTTTCCTTATTTTTGCGTATGTTTTCCATACTTATCTTGTTGTTTTTATTTGATGCAGCACATCGATGAGATATTGGCACTGATGAGGCAACGACAGACTACTGATAGTGATCTGTTGTATCCCGACTGTGCCATCACTGATGTGGTGTTTGGTCAAAGACTTGTTTCGGCATATCGCACTTTACTTAAAAATGTCGTTGCTAGTGCCCGCAAATAAAAGGACCGGCGAAAAAAGATTGGCCCCAGTACAGATGCATTGCATTCCTGATGATTTTCATTTTGATGACAGAATTATGCAGTATATACGAGGGGATTAGCCCAAATATGGCCACAGTTAGGCCTTTGTTAAAAGAGTGTATTGCATCATCCTCGTCAAAGAGATGCACTGGATAGCAGTCATTGCGCATCTAGAGGAGGGGTTGCTAAAGATCCTTGACTGTAACCCCACTATTTGTCAAGACAAGCAGTTGCAGGTGGAGTTGGAGCCACTGTCCAGGTTGTTTCTGTGGCTGTTGCATGACAGTGGGATGTTTGGGCACTTGGGTGATGAAGTACTAACCGGAAAGTGGCCAATTATACGCTCTAACGGCCCAATAAATGAGTCAAGGTATCTTCTGTATAAAACTAACTTATATAATACAATTGTTCTATAAATTTATTCTAATGCTAATGTCTCTTCCTATTGTAGTGCTGAATGTGGGGTATATGCCCTGAAATTTATTGAGTTCGACATAACCAATACCCCGATGGATGGGTTGAATGACGAAACAATGAGACACTATCGGGAGGGCTGGGCTGTCAACTGCTTCCATGGGCAGATGGATCCATTTTTAGTGAGCAGAACCCATTAAAAAGGTATGAAAGTTGGACTTTGAATTTTGTAGTTTATGTGATGTCGATGTTCATACTTGGGTTGTGGTGCTGATGCTGCAGGTGTCATGCTTATATGGAGCTTTACCGAAAGACACGATTTGTGATGAACTTCTCACCTACACACACTGTAACTTATTTACGTGTTTTTTTATATTTACAAAAGTTAACGTGTCTGCAGGTTCTTGGCAAACAATGAGAGGAAACTTCTTAAACAAAGGCTGGTTGGCAAAAAGAAAGGAGACATCTCCAATAAAGGCTGCTGGGAAGGCATGGTACAAAACAATGATCTCAGAGAGGTTGCTGGCAGTGTATAGGAAATTTTTGTAAAGAATTGGATCTGACATTTGGGAGATAATTTTTTTTTTGTCCATATAAGATATCTCATTAGCAGGTTGAATTTACTATGTATAGTGTGATCATTTGCTTCACCCAAGCCGGATAATGGTTTTTTAGCGTTTTGTTTCATTTTGTGTATCACTACAACGTATGATATATTGGTGTAATTATTTGATTCACCCAAGTTGGGGCTAATGGTTAGCTTGTCCATATATTTCGATATTTGCCGCATCCCATGCCTATTTTTTATTTTCTATTTTGATTACATTGATGTCTCCTATATTTTGATTTGTGATGAATTTGATTGATACAAATTCTTTTCGGATTTGTGAGGGAAATGAGTGATATACAAATGTTTCCTAAATGACTACGACTTTTCCAAATATGATCGCTTAAGCGATCTAAAATCGCTTAAGCGACAGAGACTCGATTAGGAAGCATCGCTTAAGTGATACATCCGATCGCTTAAGAGATTACCCATCTGGGCAGATGTTCATCCTGCCTTGATAAAGATCGCTTAAGCGATCCTATATCGCTTAAGCGACAAAGACTCGTTTAGGAAACATCGCTTAAGTGATACATAAGATCGGTACATAAGATCGCTTAAGTGATCATAGATCTGGGCAGATACATTCTGCCTTGGCCAAGATCGATTCAGCGATCCAAAATCGCTTAAGCGACAGAGACTCATTTAGGAAGCATCGCCTAAGCGATACATAAGATCACTTAAGCGATACATAAGATCGCTTAACCGATCATAGATCTGGGCAGATGCATTCTGCCTTGGCCAAGATCGCTTAAGCGATTTAAGATCGCTTAAGCGATCAAGATTGTTATACGGAAATCGCATAAGCGATACAAATGGATAGCTTAAGCGACCAGGACAAAAAGTAATGAATCGCTTAAGCTATACATTAGATCGCTTAAGCGGTCATAGGTCTTGGCCAATTCATTCTGCCTTAGCCACGATCGCTTAAAAGATTTTAGATCGCGTAAGCGATCAAGAGTGTTTTATGAAAATCGCTTAAACGATACAAGTGGATGGCTTAAGCGATTAACACTATGCTAAACATATAGGGTTTACGATTCATCTCTGTGGACTATGACCATTATTATATTTATATTAAACATATAGTTCTTTTACGTCATTATGAAACATATAAAGTGTAGAATGTATACGTCTATGCTAAACATATAGGGTTTACGATTCGTCTTTGTGGACTATGATTGTTATTATATTTATATTAAACATATAATTCTTTTACGTCAGTATGAAACATATAAAGTGTAGAATGTATATGTCTATGCTAAACATATAGGGTTTACGATTCGTCTTTGTGGACTATGACTGTTATTATATTTATATTTACGTCATTATGAATCATATAAAGTGTAGAATGTATACGTCTATGCTAAACATATAGGGTTTACGATTCGTCTTTGTGGACTATGACTGTTATTATATTTATATTAAACATATAGTTCTTTTACGTCAGTATGAAACATATAAAGTGTAGAATGTATACGTCTATGCTAAACATATAGGATTTACGATTCGTCTCTATGGACTATGACTGTTATTATATTTATATTAAACATATAGTTCTTTTACGTCATTATGAAACATATAAAGTGTAGAATGTATACGTCTATGCTAAACATATAGGGTTTACGATTCGTCTTTATGGACTATGACCGTTATTATATTTATATTAAACATATAGTTCTTTTACGTCAGTATGAAACATATAAAGTGTAGAATGTATACGTCTATGCTAAACATATAGGGTTTACGATTCGTCTTTGTGGACTATGACCGTTATTATATTTATATTAAACTTATAATTCTTTTACGTCAGTATGAAACATATAAAGTGTAGAATCTATACGTCTATGCTAAACATAGAGGGTTTACGATTCGTCTTTGTGGACTACGACCGTTATTATATTTATATTAAACATATAGTTCTTTTACGTCCGTATGAAACATATAAAGTGTAGAATGTATACGTCTATGCTAAACATAGAGGGTTTACGATTCGTCTTTGTGGACTATGACCGTTATTATATTTATATTAAATATGTAGTTCTTTTGCGTCATTATGAAACATATAAAGTGTAGAACGTATACGTCTGTAATGCCCCACTTGAGGGATGTAGCTTTTTTGCATTGCATTGTTTGAATCTTTATTGTTTTGCTCTTAATTGAGTTGGTAGATTGTTCACATTGTTTGGTTGGTCCTTGGTTGAATGGATATTGTGAGTTGGTTGAGTGGTTGCCCTGAAATTTATAAAGACTTAGCAAATTCCTGTTGTTTAGACTTCGCCGGGGCGAATAAGAATCTTCGCCGCGGCGATGAAGTCCTGTAACCTACGGGTAGGTTCTGAAAGTTTTTACCGGGGAGAAGAAATATTCTTCGCCGCAGCGAAGGGTGTAACAAAATGTTTATTTAGTTTCTAGAGAATTCTTCTTTTGGGGCATAATGACCATTCCACCCCTAATTGGCAGGAAAAGTGGGGAGTAAAATACAAGGAAATTTTATGGAGAATAGGTGAGTGTGGGGGTGTGAGTGAAATGATTTAAAGGACAAGGATGGAATTCCCAAGGAAGAGCAAGGGTAAAATGGGAATGAATGAAGATAATTTGAGCTAAAAAGGGGTTAAGTTTAGTAAACCCTTCATTCATCCTTCTTCCACCGCCTCTTCCATTCTTCATTTCCTCTCAATTCTTCCTTCAAGCTTTCAAGGATTTTTGAGCGGTTTTTAGTTGGATCTTGGTAGAGAATTGATCTAAGGCATCCTAAGGTAAAGATTTTTGCTTAGATGTGAAGTTTTACATATATGTGTACATTGAAGGCTTATGATTCGATTGTGTAAAGTTGTAGAGAAGGGATAAGCACTTAAAGGAAAGGAAAGTGCAAGTGTGATCTCTCCATTACAAGGTAAGTAAATCCTAATCCAAGTTAAGACTTATAAACTCTCTCTTGAGTAGAGATTGCATAGAAATTATGTATGCATAATATATGTTATGGTATTGAGAACTTGGATTGAGATGAGTAGTTATTACACTTCAATTGAGAAGTGTGATGTGTGATGAGAATGTAGTTTGTGATGAAATTGGAGGAGATTGAGAAATCTCTTTGGAAGTGTTATGTTATGGCAGGAATTATAGCTTAGTGAGGGAGTTTTCTCCCATTTTGGATGGTTCAAGAGAGGGATATCAATATAGATAAAGTAGAGTGCATGTATGCACATTAGTTGTTTGATGAAATGCCTAAGAGAAGTAGGAGCATGAGTTGTGAACCTTAATTCTTGCAACATTGCATATTGGCATTTCCTAAGTGCATTAATAAGCATGAACCATCCATAGGCATTAATTATGCTTTTGAAAAGTAGCTTAAGAAAGAGTAGAGAACTTTGTGAATAAACTACTCTAAGCATTAAGTCACACTAGAGTAGAGAACTGGGTGAATGAGCTACTCTAATAGTAGAAGAATGAGAAGAGTAGAGGTGGAAAATTTGGGCCGGGTTAGGTGGGTCAACCCTAACCCGGCCTGGGAAAATGAGGGTTAAGCCCGGACCGCCAAGATGGCGGTCCGAGTTGACCCTAACCTGGCAGCAACCCCCGAGCGGGCCGGGTTGCACAATGGCAACCCGCAACCCGGCGGGTTGCTATTTTGTCTCTTTTGCAAGAGACCCGGCAACCCGCCGGGTTGGTTGTGTGCAACCTGGCGGGTTGGCCGTTACAACCCGCCAACCCGGCCAGTTAGCCAACCAAGCCAACCCTGCCGGGTTGGCCGAAAAAAATAAAAAAATAAAAATTTTTATTTTATTTTTCAAATTACCCCTTTACCCTTGAAATATAGCCGTTTTATAGCCATTGAAAGGGTCTTTTTCGTCATTTGTCTTTCCCATTTTTTCCTATAAATTGGCCCTAAGTTCTTACATTTTTCTCACAACTCAAATTCTCTCATTCTCTCATATTCTCTAATCTCTAATCTCTCAATTATTCATTTATTAGTTTTTGCAATTTGCTCATATTTTAATTTTTTATTAGTTTTTGCAATTTTTTAATTCATATTTCCAATTTTCCAAATTCCAATTTCCTTACTCCAATAAGTCTAATTTTTCTTATATTATAATTTTATTGTATCAAAATTGAATTAATATTTGAAATGTTAACAAACAAAAAAATTGAATTGAATTATTGATATTAGAAAAGTTAATTAAAAACAATTATATTTATAATTATTTATTTGAAAAGTTAAATAAAAAAAAAAAGGAAAATCGGGCTAACTCTGGCTGGGTTAGACCCAAGGGTCAGGTGGGCCGGGACGCCATTTTGGAGAAAATGGTGGGCCTAACCCGGCCTACCTTTGTTGGCAGGCGGGTTAGGCCCGGCCCGCCAAACAAAGTAACCCGCCGCGGGCCGGGCCGGGCAGGTTACTTTTCCACCTTTAGAGAAGAGTATGAAAAACGGGATGATACTTTGTGATCTCCATCTAATAGTTGTGAAAAAGGGGATGGTGCTTTGTGATCTCCATCCGATAATTGTGAAAAAGGGGATCGTGCTTTGTGATCTCCATCCGATAGCTGTGAAAAGCGAGGATGATGCTTTGTGATCTCCACCCGATAGTTGTGAACAATGGGTTGGTGCTTTGTGATCTCCACCCGAAAGTCACGAAGAGTGGGATGGTGCTGTGTGAACTCTACCCGTCCGTACCTTCGGTAAGATGAGGCCGTGACATATAGCAGAAGCTAAGGAAAAGAGTTGGGTAAAAGAGGAATAATAAGATGAGTGTAAGAAAAGAATTAGAGTGAGTTACGGGTACAATCGAGTAGAGGATTTACTTACTGAGCATTATTTCGTGTTCACCCCATTGTTTTCTTTGTGATTGCAGGATCTAGGTGAGAATGCGGTTGGATAGGCGTCGGCAAGTGAAGAGCAATAGCTACACTGTCCACTGTTTTAATATCATTTTGTAAAAGATATTCTCTTTTGTATAAATAATGTTTATATGTAATAAAAGAAAATTTTGGGCCCACTTACTTTTGCTACTATACATATATTCTACTTTATATATCTTTACAAGTACCCTAGTATAAAGCAGTCACTATAACGTCTATGCTAAACATATAGGGTTTACAATTCGTCTTTGTGGACTATGACCATTATTATATTTATATTAAACATATAATTCTTTTACGTCAGTATGAAACATATAAAGTGTAGAATGTATACATCTATGCTAAACATATAGGGTTTACGATTCGTCTTTGTGGACTATGACCATTATTATATTTATATTAAACATATAGTTCTTTTACGTCAGTATGAAACATATAAAGTGTAAAATGTATACATCTATGCTAAACATATAGGGTTTACGATTCGTCTTTCTAGACTATGACAGTTATTATATTTATATTAAACATAACGTTCTTCTACATCAATATGAAACATATAAAGTGTAGAATGTATACGTCTATGCTAAACATATAGGGTTTATGATTCCTCTTTGATCATAACATAAAGGGTGCGTTTGGTTGGATATTCGTATAAATATTATAAATCTTATTCCCATAATATTTCTTTGTTTAATTATTTAGAAAATATAAGTATTTTTTTAATAAATTTTAGACCCATTAACTGAATTAATTTCATTAATACCGCCTGAAAAAGTTTGAAAAGTAACGAAAACACCCACACCCACCAAACTTCCCAGATTCCGGCACCACTGACGGCAACAAAGGACCGGAAATAGCCGGTAATTCACAGATGTGACATTTTCCAGCCAGATCCACTGTGGATCTGGCTAGGAAAGGCCACATCAGGCCGTCATCGACTTTCAAATGAAATGGCTGACGTTAACGGTCAACAACAACCAGATCTTGGGCATCGTTGACCGAAAATGATGGCCATATCTTTGGCCATTGTAGACGGCCAGATGTCGCATTTTCCGTCCATCGACAGCCAGATATGGCCGTGATCTAGCTTTTTCGGCCATATCGACGCCCTATCAACCTGATCCGGCCGTAATGCGTCGTAACGCCCTTTCCCAGTAGGTTTTCGACGGTGGTGGCTAGGATCTGGGAAGTTGGGTAGGTAGGGGTGTATTTGTCAAATTTTTAAATCTTTCATTGGTCAATTAAGCAATCGTAATAAAAGGAACTTCGTTTACACAGGGTCGCTTAAGCGATCATAGATATCACTTAAGCGATTATTTACTTTTTCAGTTGGTCGATTAAGCGATCGTGGATCGCTTAAGCGATCATGTGATTGGCAGAATCAAATCCGCCTAGGTGCATGATCGCTTAAGCTATCCTAGAAGAATTGCTTAAGTGATTCTTCTCTTTTTGTCTTCGTCGATTAGGCGATCGTAAATCGTTTAAGCGATCGCGCACCTGGGCAGAATCAAATCTTTCCAGGTGCACAATCGCTTAAGCGATATCGAGATATCGCTTAAGCGATTCTTGTCTTTTTTTCTTGGTCAATTAAGTGAACGTGGATCGCTTGGGCGATCGTGCCCTTGGGCAGAATCATCTGCCTAGTTGGACGATCGCTTAAGCGATCCTAGATATCGCTTAAGCAATTCTTGTCCTTTTGTCAAGGTCGATTAAGCAATCATGGATTGCTTAAGTGATCACGTGGGCAGAATCATCTTCCCAGGTGGACGATCGCTTAAGCGATCCGTGATATCGCTTAAGCGATCCTGTTTGAAAAACCCTTAGTCGCTTAAGCGATATACTTAGTTGCTTAAGAGATCATTGGCGATATATACTTTTCCTGCTTTTCTCCTGAATTTTGACAAACTAAAATTATTAACACGTATTAATTCCATACTTTCTCCTCAATTTGACAACCTAATTCCAAACTAAAATCAACAACAAATATTTAGGCCATGTAACAAGAAATAAAAAATTTAAATAATTGAAAACAATAACTCATCAACGGTTGGCCTTGGCAACTCGCTAAATTTCATCCTTCTTCAAACCTAATTTTCTGGATGTGCAAGTGATTGCTTTTGGCAACTGCTTCTCTTGTTGCCAGGTTGCTTGCAAATTGAGCACTTATTCATCTTCCGTGGAACCTCAAAGGCTGATGGAATACGTTTAACTCTTTTTCTCCCCTTTGCTGTCTTCTTGAATGATGGGTGGATGATAATGTTAGCCACCTCTGGCGGCACTACCCACTCCTCTTCTGGAGGCATCGAATATATCGTTTTTGAATAAGCTAGCATGTAGTGATCTGTCATATAAAGAGGGGAGCAAAGTTTCATGTAAATTCTTGAACCAAAATCCGGTTTCCGTTGGTGTTTCCGTGCTGCTAGTGCATGGGGACAAGGTAAACGTTGAATGTCAAACACTTTACAGCTCCAAGTTTTTCTAACAAGGCTAACTAGAGCATCCAGACCATAGCGCGCACAGTGAACTCTTGAGCATTAAGAGGATAGGGAAACAGTGCATTTGACAGTTCCATACGTTCTCGCAATAATTTTTCAGTTGATGGAACAAGGGTTGTAGTAAAATTATCTGACTCCATACGACACTCATGGAACCACCGCGACAGTGTCCTTTGGATTGCATCAAAAAGTGCAACTATTGGAAACTCTCTTTCTATTAACAACTTCGAATTTATGGACTCGGCTATGTTCGTGGTCATGACATCAAACCTTCTTCCAGGAAAGTAAGCTCTATTCCATCACTCGAAACCAACATCATGCTCAAGATACTTAGCAACTCTATCATCCTTGATTCGGATTTACTAGAACTGCTCCTCGAACGCATCAACCCGATAAGCTTTTGCTGCCATTTAGTATGTCTAAAGGAGGCCAACACACTTAAACTTTTGTTTTATGTTCTCACCAAGGTGCCTCATACAGAATCAGTGATGTGCTTGACGGTAAATAGTGGCAATCCCCTTCTTTATAGAGTTATGCCTATCGGATATTATGCACAACTCATCCATGCCAGGCACTATCGTATGTAACTGCTAAAAAAATCAAGTCCACGACTCGTCATTCTCAGAGTCAACCATACACCATACAACAGGATATGTGTGAAAAGCAGTGGCCACCAACAATGTACCTCCATACTTTCCTGTTAGAAAGCACCCATCAATAGCCAACACCTTTCTCATGTTTACAAAACCCCTTATAGCAGAACCGTAAGCAACAAAAACATATTTAAACATCATATTCCTGTCCCACTTCAAAGCCGTCTTACTACCTTGGTTTGTCAACTCAAGCATATAACGGTACGCTTCTAATACTGCGTACCCATGCTCCATCGTGCCCCTAACAAAATCTTGTGCATGTTGTCTCCCTTTCCAACATTTCTAGTAACTAGCAGCACATCCCAACTCTATGCACACAAGTCTCTGAATGTCTTTAGGAGATGGACTTTTCCCTTCAACAATCGACTTTTGACAAATTGTCTAATAACATCAGCGGACGCTTGTCGATGCTCACCTGAAATATGTCCCAAACCACAAGTGTGCTCATGGGTATATGTGCTAAGCATAAATTTTTCCGACTCCGTCAACCTTTTACAATAAATCCGTCACTTGCACTTTTGGTCACGACATGCAACCGTCACAGCCAATGAATTTGACTTTTTGGTGATGAACTCAAAATTACCTCTCACAGCAACAAGTTTTAGCTTCCTCACCACTTCCTCTTTGTTGTCAAATAAATACCCTTTGTGCAACTCCGATCCATCCGTAAAAACATGAGCTGATTCATTAGTACCTCCAATTGCCCTCTCTGAACCTGCATAAATGACCATGGTGTTCTCTTCCTCACAATCTACGCCTTCTACATAATTTGTATTTAAAGGAATCTCTACATCTGTGGGAACATCTACGGGTCCTCCTCCTCAACATTTTCATTCTGCCCTCCATCACTAACCTCTTCTACAGTGTCCTCCTCACCACCCAATTGACCGTCTACTCTTGATTTTTCAACTAACAAATCATTGGCCTCGTAGTTCAAATTAAAAACAGGCAAATCTCCGCCTACTTCCTCGTTATCCCCTTCCTTTGAACCAACCCTTCAACGGTTTTTCTACAAGAGAAACCCTTAAAATCGGCCTCGAACCATTATCAGCCACATCAATCATATATAACTTCACACTTTCATCCGACTTTAATATAACAGGAGGTACCTTATAATTTTCAGGAACTCTGCTTAAAAGATACTTCACAACTATATCACTACATGAGCAACTCAAATTACCTCTTCTAATTATTTCATCAATCAACTCATCAAAACTAACCTCTGTGCTCACAGCAATTGGTATGGCTTCTTTGCTCTTCCCAATCCACTGCTAGCTACGTGCTTCCTCCACCCACTCACCAAAATATTCAACACCCAAAACAACTTGTCCCATGTGTAATAATAGCCAACTACCTGTAATGCAAGAAAAAAAAATTATTAAATGCTATACTAAGGGTTCAAATATTTTAAAAATAATCTGCGCATTGCTTATATGGTCTGCTGTATCGCTTAAGCAATCATGGTTATTTATATTGGATCGCTTAATCTGCACAGTGCTTATATGGTCTGCTGTATCGCTTAAGCGATCTTATGCCATTTACTGATCGCTTAAGCGATCTGCTCCTATACACCCCGACTTTTACCAGATCGCTTAAGCGATCTATCTGCTGCATTACCAGACCTACCAGATTGCTTAAGCGATATACTAGATCGCTTAAGCGATCCATCATACCCAGAACACATTTTCTATCATCTCCACCTACAATCGATTCCATCATACCCAAAACAAATTTTCAATAAATTTCACTCCTTTCAAAATGCATTACATCATACACAACCCAACAACCTAAACAACTAAATCAAAATAATAACCTAAACCCCATCCACTATTAAATCTTTGTAAATCTAAATATAAAATGTAAAAAGGACATACACATTCTTAGAGGAAATGTCAGGAGGATGAGGAGGGGGATCTTTGGTAGAGAAGATGTTAATGGTGGAGAAAGAATAAAGTGTTAATGGCGGAGGAACAAGAAGATATGAGGAATGAGGGAATAAAGGAAGATGAGGAAAGAGGGAAGAATAAGAAGATGCAGAGGAAAGGAAGGAAGGAATTGCGCAGGGAAGGAGGAAGATGTAGACTGCAGAGAAGAAGATGCAGAGTAGAAGAAGATGTTAATGGTGGAGAAAGAATAAAGTGTTAATGGCGGAGGAACAAGAAGATATAGAGGAATGAGGAAGAAGAAGATGTAGAGGAAAGAGGAAGAATAAGAAGATGCAGAGGAATGAGGAAGAAGAAGAAGATGCAGAGGAAGAAGAAGATGTAGACGAAGCTAAGAAGAAGAGAAGAAGATGCAGAGGTAGAGATGCGTTAATGGCGGGAAGGTGTTTGGGTTTGTTTGCAACAATTTCGGGTTTGTGGGAATATAGTATAATTTTGAAAAGATTACATAATACTTCATTAATCCTAATTAAGCACTAATTACCCTTAATCAATAATATGGCTATTTAGTTAACACTTTAAAACTTGATAGCCTTTTAATTAAATGCAAACTTGAGATGTCCTTTGAGTAAACTGCCCCGGCTTTTGTGCGAGAGAGAAGAGGCTTCAAGCACAATTGGGAGTTTGAGACCATTGGATGTACGGTTGTTAAAGGGGCCGAGTAACCCAACAGAGGTATTCTGAAGTGTGGTGGTGTTGATTGGGTCTAATCGAAAGGCCCGTGAGCATGTGGGCTTGATCCATTAAACCCACGAAACTAAAATGGAAAAACATTTTATATTAATTCGGGGGTTAATTTCATTTGTTCCGGAGATAGCTAAATCTAAACAGCATAAAAATGATCCCCTTAACTGGATCAATTTTTACTTAAAATGCCGCCGCACTTTCCCCCGGGCCAAAAAAAAAAGAGCATAAAAATCTCACTATGTAAGAGGTTTTTTTTGATATATTTTTAGTAATAATGCTAGGTCCACAACCTTTTCTCCTAACCCTCGACGTCATAGCTCACAATTGGTTAGCTCGTATATGAGTCCTACTTGTCCAATTACGAGCTAACCAATTACGATCTACCATATCGTAGTTTGTAAGAGAAAGTTATAAGATTGAGTTGTAGACCTAGCATTACTTATATTTTTAGGGAGTTTTCTGATATTTTAAGGGATTCTTTTTATTATTTCATGATGATTTATAAGAGATTATTATTATTTTTAAGGAGTTTCATGATACAAATTTTATATAACAAAGTTTTTCAGTAGTTAAGTGATAAAACACTACGTTTTGAAATCTTAAATGGAAAGTAAATAATTAAAAAAATTATGTTTGGCCAATTTCTAATCTTTATGATAGATTGTTGTTAGAGTTTAGGTTAAGATTATGTTAGACGTAGATTTGGGCAATTTTTTATTGTTGAACGTTTGTTTGATGGTTTATTACTTGATTATTGTGATTGGGTGTTTGTGAAGAGGTGATTTTGTTGTTTTGTTGGAAGAAACTAATAAATGGAAACGATAGGAAGTCGCAAAAAATTATAAAACAGATTGCAAATTTACTCGATAGCCTTTATCAGACACAATCAGGTTAATGAGGCCAATATTTGAAATGGTGACAAAAGCGCCCATATGGTGATATTAGAAGGCATTGGACACTTAGTATTCTAAATTTAGCCCCATACCTTCTGATATGATCCTATTTGGCACCATAGTGCATTTGTGAAAATAACCTGATGGGAGTATTGAGTGGCTTAGGACATATTCAGGCGCTTTATATATTAACAAATAGGGGTGATTTGGTGGTTTAGGGCATGTAAGTAATGACTTGATTGAAGTATTGGGTGGTTTCGAGTGGCTTTGGGTACTTTTTTACATAACATTATTGCTTGTGTGAAACTAAGTTGTTTTTTTTTTTTTTTTTTGTTTTATTTCCAACACATATGTTATTATATATTATTTTCATGTGATTAAAAACATAATTTGCTACTTTGTAAGGGGTAAAATGATAATTATTAAGAATATTTTCATAACATCGGCATATGTGGAGAACTACGGATCATATGTTACCAACTGTTGCTAATTATCAACCCTCACTTGTTGAAGAAGATCGGTTACTTTGAAAAATACATGAATTGTGGTTCAAAAATGGAAAAATTTGAGGTGAAGAGGTTATTACACGATGTCATACCATGACAATAGTTTAATGATTGTAGCACATTTACGTTGAAGTTCATTATTATAAAGTACCTACAACATCCTGTTTTCCTATATTGAGAGACATGATGGGCCCACACTTAGGAGGCGTATTGTGTATTCTATTTTCTATAGAGAAATGCTTTTATAGTAGTAATTTAATAAACCATATAACTGTACATGCTTTTATTGAAGTTTAATGATAATATTTGTTTTTGTATATGTGTTTAAATGAGTTTATCGACAAATTATGCTTCTGAATAGATTGTTCAATGCTTTTCAATGGTATGGTTCTATAATACCCACATTCAGAAATATGGTAATGATTATTTTATAGTCATAGTGAATATATTTAACTAGTTTTATAGAGAAATTTCGTAAAAGTTTCAATAGGGGAAAAATGGTCATTTCACACAGAATCACTTGTTCAAGTGAAAAGTGAGTATGATAAATATAATGCATTAAGTGTGCTAGCTATGAGAATAGAGTAGCAGAAAGATTATGGAAAATACACGTGATGTGATGCCGAGATAAATACGTACTCATAAAGCAATAGAAAGAAATTAAAGAATAAGGATAAAATGGTCTTTTCACTCACAACTAGATGAGCGGGAAGTGAAAATGACCAAGAACATGTGTTAAATCCATTAAAAGTGAGGGTATATCGGTAAATGCACGTATGATATAATTAGAATTATTATAAAAGTGCAAGGGCAAAAAGGAAATATATATATATTAGTTATAAGGCTTTAATTGACAAACCCTAGCCATTCCCTTCCCTTAAGCACGCCACCTTCTTGCCCCATTTCTGCTCCATTTCTTCAAAGTCTTTCAAGAGAATTACATGAGAATTCATGCCTAAGTGAATATATGTTCATTTTGTGGCTTTCTAAAGTAAGAATTTTAGCAAAAGTTTGTGATTTGTGCTTTATAAGTATGAGTTCTCATGAATTTATGTGTTTTAGCATGAATCAATGGAGAAAGTGAGCAAAGGAAGCAAAGAAAAGGATTCATGCAAGAAAAAGGTAAGTAAATCCAATTTTAGTTTTGATTTGAGCAATAATTCTGTAGATTGATTCTTGTATGTTTGTATGTGATTGTATGGTGAGAATTATTAGCTGTTTTGTAGTACCTCTTTCTAGCTAGTATATTTGGGAGATATAATAAAACACATACGTATATAATTGAAAGATAATGGGCCCGAAAATTTTCTTTACTTTATATATTAAATTCTGCACATAACAAAAATATTATATACAATAACTTAAAATTAGTGTACAATAGTGTCATTTCTCTCTGCTTCTCGACGTCCATCCGACCGCTTCTCACCTATTTCCTACAAAAACATTTGAAAACAACGGGGTGAGCACTAGTTGCTCAGTATGTAAACCTACTAATCTACTCCTCTCTTTCCGTTGTTCAGGTTTTGAATTTCTTTCCTTACATTACTCTTTTTCTTTTTTCTCGATTCTTTCTTTGTTCTTTCTCTATTCTTTCACTATTTCTAGTCCTCACTGTTCTTTCATTCTAACTTTTTTTGTTCTTTCTTTCTAGTTCTCTCTCTCACTACCCATGATAGAAATCAGGGTATTATGCATATGTATGATGCAAATGCACAAGTGCATAGAAATGTATTTTCTTTCTACTTTTCTGTTTCTTATTTTTTTCTTTCTTTCTCTTCCTTCTTCTTCTCTTCTTTTCTGTTCTTTCTGTCTCTTCTTTTCTGTTCTTCTTTTCCGTTCTTTCTTTCTCTTCTTTTCTGTTCTTTCTAATCTTTCTTATTCTTTCTTATGCTTTCTTATTCTTTCTTGTTCTTTCTTATTCTTTGCCGATCGGACTTGGTTGATGCATGGATTCGGAACCCTGGCCGTGTGAGTGAGTACAGTCCTCATCTACATGCACTCTTATGGACTGTACAAATTTTTCTTCTTCTTAGGCCACTCATTAAAGGTGACGTGCATGTAGGTATATTCTTCTGGGTACAGCCCTCATCCACATGTACTTTTATGGGTCATACAAATTCTTCTTCTTATTCTTAGGCCGCTCACTGAAAGCGGCGTGCATGTGGGAATATTCTTCTTCTTATCACCCATGGGTTCCCCATCGCAACAACCTTTCTTTTCTTTTCTTTAGCACTCTTCTTTCTTTCTTTTTATTCTTTAGTGCTTTTCTTTCTTTTTCATTGTTCTTTAGTGTGCTTGTGTGCATGTATGCATGTAGATGGATTCTTCTTATTATTCTTTCTCAATTCTTAGTTAAATGCAAAAATGCAATATGGCATGTAAACATGTCATTTTCTACCTTCTCTACCATCTACACACTCATTTCAAATTATTATACTATCATAACCATACATGCACTTCACTTTGGAATTTCATCAAACAAGTAGTATGCACAAATAAGCACTAGATTAGCTACACTTCTATCTCTTTTTCTAGCTACCAAAATTGGAATACAATTCTCTACAACTAACCTCAAACCTGGATAGAAAATTCACACTTGAAAATTCTATCTCAACTTTCTCATAATTTCTTCAAACTTCCACCAATTCATCTCATACTACACACTATTTCTCATGGTGGAATTCAACTCAACACTTAACATCAATTTTATAATCAATTCTCAATACTCAAGCATGCAAATACATATAAGGAAAATTCTCTACTAAAGGATTTCTTAAATCAAGGGTTAGGGTTGGATTTACTTACCTTGAACTTGAGTACTTCCACTAAAATCTCTTTCTTCTTGGTAGTCTTCCTCTCTCTCTAAAATCCTAAGCATATAAACTATAAGAACTCAACACTTTAATAATTATTCTCACACCTATTTACAAGAATTCTTACCTTGAGATGCCTAGGATTGAATCTCTACCAAAATCCAACCAAAAGTCCCCTAAATCTCCTTGGAAATTGATGAATTGAGAGAATTTGAGAGTGAAGGTGGCGTGTGAGGTGTAGAGAATGATAGGGTTTGTATGCTTGAATCCTGAATATCTCATATTATTATGCATACTTTCCCATTTTGCCCTTACACTTTATTAGAAATTCCATCTTTGCCCTTTAGTCAATTACAAAAATGCCCGTACCTTCATTGCATTCTCCATAAAATTTCCTTACCTTTCACTCCCTGCATTTACAGCTAATTAGGCGTAGAATGGTCACTTTGCCCTCAAGGAAATTTCTCTAGAATTTTCTCAAGAATTTCAGCCAGCTCTTCGCCCTGGCGAAGCATTCCAGAGCATACGTCGCCACGGCAAACTTTCTTCTTGGTCGTGGCAAAGCCTGCAAATCTTAAACTCGATTTGGGCAAAGCCTGCAAGCCTAGTCCGATCGGCAAATCAGAATAGAATACAAAAAGAATTTCAGGAAAAGAAAGATTAATAGAATAAGAAATATAAAACAGAAAGAATTTCAAAAAGAATTAGAAAAGAATTTTAAGAAAGAATACAAACATGATCATTTGCATATGCATTAGACATTTTATGTGCATTGCATCTCATGCATTTATGCATAGATTAAACAGTTTATTTTATTATTGTGTGTCTGACTAGCCAAGAAAAGAAAATAGAAACCCATGAGAATAGAGAAGAAAATAGAAACCCATGAGAATAGAGAAGAAAATAGAAACTCATGAGAATAGAGAAGAAAAGAAAATAGAAGCCTATGAGAATAGAACATAAATTAGAGATATACAAGAAAAGAACAGAAATTAGATACTTGCTAGAAAAGAACAAAAATTAAAAACATGACAAATAGCGAGGAAACTTAGCGATTTGTTGAGTAGAGAAAGAAATAGAAAGTTATAATCTAGTAGATAAGAGAAATAAAATGATAAAGAATAGCACAACACTAGAAGGATTTAGAAAGATATGAGAAAAATAGAAGACTGCTAAGTAGTACGCTTGAGAATAAAGAGAGAAAGCAAGCATAAATTTAGAAGCAATATAGCGAAAATGGGGACAGCAGAGTAAGAGCATAGTTAGATTTGGTTTACTTACTAAGCATTTATAGCTCACCCCGTTGCTTTTTTTATTTTGCAGGTATTAGATTGTAGTGGTTGGGAGACGTCAAGCTGGTAAGAGGATTGCACACACTATCTCAGTGAAGGAATTAATGTGGATTTATATATGTGAGAAATAGTCACTGTGTAATAGTATGTTATAATTGGATTAAGGATAAAAAATTTAGATGAACACCCTTTTTTAAGCTAACAATTCTCTAGATTCTCTCTATAAGATACTCAGTGAATACTTGCCTAGTGAGATATTACAGGTTCATTATAACTATAAGTATTGATTCTTTCAAATTGGAAATTTAGAATTATGCCGATTATCATCCTTATTGATTGACAATATTATAAATACTGATCATTATATGGAAAAATACATTTAGAATACAAGCTACAAAGCATTAATCAAACCACTTAGGTATGGTTAAATTGTAAGTAATCAATGGTTCAATACGTTAAAAGCTAAAAAACATACTCAGTAAAGTGTAAATCATTTATACATTGCAATATTGAAGGAAAAATCTTACCTTGTACATATTGTACTGCACTATCGAACTCAGACTCCAAATGCCCTCTGTACTTCACAAGAACCTGAATAACATCCATTGTTCTTGCAAACTTAGTATAAGATGTTATATATGCACAAGTATAAACAATTTTCAGAATTCTGAACACAAAATAAACAAGTACCAATTCAACCTGACAATGTACGATACCGCCTGATACATATCAATTATGCATTATTTTATAACCCATAATACTCGACATAGCTTAATATCACCTGATCCTCTTTGTCGAGTGTTTCTACTTCAAATGTGCCCTATACCATATTATCTGGCACCTATTAAGTTGCTGAAAGTATATGCCTGATAGTGCCCGATTATCAAATATATGGCATTAGTTTTGTTCTACCTCTAGCGTAAACTTGGTTGAAACTATTCCAAATTCACAACCCGAACTATTTTATATACATTCTTAGTTACAAATGAAATAACAAGCATACATATTATCAAATGCAAACTTATATACAATATATCATATTAAATCTATACCTCACTGAAATTTTCATAAAAGTCATATATACAAGCTTTATGAGAATGGCAAAATATTGTGCAAAACTTGATGGACCTACAGAAGAACCAACCATTTATGGGGATCGAAGAGCCAGCAAAATGTAGTTGATTAGTGGCCAAAGCCCCACTACCCTCTTAAAGTTTACTGCTAAACATAGCTTTCGCTCCTGACACTTTGAATTCCTCCTAGTAGCATAGGCTCGGTAAGCTGCCAGTCCAACAATAGTAACGGCAGACCCTAATATAAATCAAACATACAATCCCTGTCAGAAAATGTACATTAACAAAATAAAATCAGTGCTATACAAATTCCTGGACGTAATCCTGGGAGATGTGGAAGTAGTAGACAGCAAACACACCAGAAACAAACATAAGTGAATTGTTGACAAGATGGCAGTATCGCTTCCTGCTCTTCTCGACCTCAGTTTCAAGAATGTTCAAATGAGGGTGTTCAGCTGCCCTCACAATTCTGTGGAATAAATTTTTGGAATCTCCTACTTTCATGCTTACACGAATGGGAGGCTCGATTCCCATCTCCTGACTAACCTAAAAATTGGAAAAGGAAAGGAAATTATTTGTTCTCCATAATCAATGACTAGGAATTTCTGTAGGAACAATCATCCAAAGATGTTTATACTTTTACGTAGTCTCAGTAGCCAAGGATAGTTCTGTAACATTGCTGAATCTTGTACGGTGATTTGACATGGATCCAAGTCATCCTTGGCTGCAATAAGAAGGCATGGCACCCCATGACAACTTCCCCTTGCCTGGCAACCTCCACCAGCAGTTCCTTTGTCCTTTTCCATGAATGTTCAACTGAACTGGAAATTAGAAACAATGCAGTTCATGATATCTACATATTCAAATAAATTAAAATATCATGACTAGACGACTCACAAGCAACATAGAAGGAACGAAATTAAATTACTGTGCATAAATACTATTGTTAAATCACAAAAAGCCAACGAAGATAAATTAAAAGCATCACCCCAATTTTAATTCTGACCATGGTGCACAAGCAAATGCATGACAGAAGGGAGAGGAGAGGCAATAAATCCAATAAAATGATAGTAATAAAGAAATACATAGACAAACAATCACAAGCACTAATCCAACAAGAAGAGTTCACGTTGCAAATATATGCATAAGAGTATTTAAGTACCTATCATAGATGAATAAAGCAACATCACAGGTTGCCATATATTCCTTATAAGAGAGAACTTTCACTCCATCTTCGGGCATTTCTTGCAAAATAAGTGTCTTCTTAGTTCCCTGCACCATCATCATCAAATTTGTAACATCCCAAGACACTGAGAACATGCATAACATAATGTACGAGATATCAGAATGCTGAAAACATAGAAAAATGCCATTAAATCTGCAACGTCTTATTACTGATGAACATGTATAATATCCAGATATCAAAATGATGATAACATCGATAAATCCCATCAATTCTGTAACATCTCA
>CM047744.1:20888567-20920314 GCA_026225825.1 Pistacia integerrima
GTAACATCTCATGACAGATGAACGATGTAGTAATCTCCCAGATATCAGAATATTGAAGATAAAGATAAATAGGAAAAAAAACTCAGTTCACTTCCAGGCTGGAATTTCAGAGAATACATGAGATAGGGAGGAGTGGACATCAAGATGGAGGGGAAGGAGTAGAATTATAAAACTACTAGATAACATTGTGTTTCTAGTGTTAGTACTTACCCAAAGCTGGTCAAACACATTTGCTACATATCGGTCAGAAGTTGTTGGATAATAATATTCTGAGAAGGGCCTGTGTTATGCCTAAAAAAGTAGGGCTGACGTCGCGCCTTGTCAGCATGGGCAGTCAAAGTTTAGGTAGGCTTTGCAGCCATTCAAATGCAGCTAGGTCACATGCTGATGCAAGCGGCATGCTCCTACCAGTGCAGTGGGTGTGCACTAAGCTAGCAAATGGCTAGAGACGTTTCACGTGTCCAATCCTTGCATAAGTCGAGGAAATCACTCGAGTAGGTAAGCAACAGGACATAAAGAAGGATCTGTACGGCAATCTGACCCACTCATAGATTCAATAATCATTACCTCAATTCATCCCACTATAAATAGAGGGCTCCTCTCCCGTTTGCGAGATTAGCTAATTTCTCTCTCTCTCTCTCTCTCTCTCTCTCTCTTTCTCTCTCTCTCTCTCTCTCGTAATCACTTGTAAATCAGCTCGCTGAACGCGACCTAACCTCATATATTAATACAATACTAGTGGACGTAGGATTCGCTTACTTAAGCATTCGAACCATTTTAAAAATTGTCCTTCATCTTATATTCAGTTCAATATCCCCATACACGTGTGTCTTCTGAGTCAGCTCAACATTTCCCATGTGTGGTTCATTGGTATTAAAATCACACATCAATAGTTTGGTGCTAGAAGGAGGGTCTGATTTAGTACTTGTTCTTCATCAGGAGAATCTCTGACTAATCGGTCCCCCTTATAGCAAATGGCTCGCCGGTCGAATGCAAGGCGAACCAATCATGGTGATGAAGAGATCCCCCAGGTACAAGAGGACATTTCTCCTAAAGTGCCCTCAGTCCCGCAAAATACCATAGGGGACATCCCTTCAAGTTCACGGCAAGATCCGGTGTCATGAGCTACGGAGGGTTGACAAGCAATACTTTCCAAACGGTCAGCCAAAGGTTGGACCGCTTAGATCATGTTGTGCCACCCGAATCAAATGAGGTGGTGCAACCGCCACGCCTGCAGGTTGCTTGAAAGCGCAGAAAAGGGAAAAAGCCTATGCCCTACAATTGGTGCACGTGAAAGGAAAGGAAAACAAGTGGTGCACGGCGGACATAGAGGCTCTGAGGGGCCAGTGAACATCAATCGCGCCCCGAGCAGAATACATGTGGCGTTAAGGCTCGGTGACATGTCGCAACCTAAGCCGTCCCATGCCATATCGCACAAGCAATCCCACAAAAGTGCAAGGCAGGGAGATTCCCATAATCGCCAAAGTGGCGGACTACATTCGTCGTCGAGAGGGAGATTCCCACCGTCTGTGAGTCGGTTTGTACCACCGCAGAGGTCAGGAATGTTCCCTGAATCATTCAGCACCATCACACGACTCTAGCCAGCGTGTGTCAAGATTGGCTAGGACTGCCAGCCGAGGCAAGGAGGAATCCGACCTACAATCTTTCCTCGGCCCACAACCATGAGGTCGGGCAAGTTATGGAAAATGATCCCTAGGTGGCTCCACTACCTCAGATTGAAGAGCTACAACGAGCACTGGATCACCTAAAAGCTCAGTGAAATAAGCAAGGGCAGGTCGCAGGGGCGTCTTCTTTTTCTCCGGCGGTATTAGCCGCCCCTCTCCCATCAAGATTCAGAATGTCTGATATGCAAGCATTCGATGGGAATTCTGATCCGCAGGATCATCTATACGAGTTCAACGACCTCATGGAACTCCAGCAAGTCTTTGACTTGGCAAAATCTTGTTGCTTGTGAGCTCGACATTCCTAAGACACTTCCAAGCAAATAGGAAGTTCCCAATGCCTCTGAGCTACCTCAGCAATATAAGGCAAAGAGAGGGCGAGTCCTTCCGGGTCATATACCGATAGGTTCCACGGGAAACTCTATAAAGTAGCTCATACTCCCGAGGAGTCCGTGCAAACTCTCATCATCACGAGAGTTCGTCCACAGACTGATCTATGGAAAAATTTGTAGTTAGAGGATGATGTTTCCCTCACCCATTTCTACAGTCTTACAAAGAAGTACCTCCGCATTGAAAACTCTGTGGCGGCACTCAATCGCCACGACTTCGGTCCTTCGAGCAGTGCACCTGGTTGAGGGGGAGAATAGGAGGGCTGATCGCCGATGGGCTACGACGATCAGCGAAAAGGAAAGAAATAGTGATATGAGCCCAAGAAGTACTATGCCCTAGTTCCTCGTTGTGATCGCGACAAGAGTCAATACACTCCTTTGAATGCCTCAGTCTCAGTTATCCTTGACAAATCGGAAGAAGCCCATTTGGCCCCCTTTCGGGGAACTGAGCCTATGAAAAATCCCCTTCTGCCAAAAAGCGGATAAAGAAATGCTGCGTTATCATCGAGATAATGGGCATCACAATGATGAGTGTCGAGCTTTCTAGTAGGCAATCGAAGACCTCATCAAATAGGGGCATTTCAAAGAGTACGTCGATAACTCTATTTTTGTACGGGAGAAAAATTAGTAGGAACTAGGCAAGAAGCATCGCGATCGCAAGGGTATTTACAGTGTAGGTATCATCTTCGGGGGGCTACATCTTGTAGGGAATTCGCGAGGTGCCCAAGAAAGGTATACTCGCATAGCCCATCATGACCCCATTGAGGTGTATTAAACACGGCGCGACGATCGCCTAAGGTTCGCAGAGAGGAGGAAATCTCTCTAAGAAAGATGCAGTATGACTACATCATCCTCATGATGATGCCCTTGTCATCACGTCCCAAATAAGGCGATGCGACGTTCACCGAATGTTGGTGGACAACGGAAGCGTAGTGAACATCTTCATGCGAGCTTTCGAAAGAATGAATGCGGATGAGAAAGATCTGGCTTTGCCTCCGTCCCCTATCTGATTCACTAGGGATCACCTGATCCCCACAGGTAAGAACTCACTCTCAGTCACATTGGGTGACTTCGACGAAGTGACTAAGGTCACTGAGTTCTTAGTAGTGGATTACTTATCCGCTTTCAATGGCATCCTAGGGCAACCTCTACTGAGAAACTTCAAAACGGTTACTTCGATTTACCATCTCAAGATGAAGTTCCTCACCTCGACAGGGATAGGGGAAGTCAGCGGATCTTAACGCGCATCTTGCTACTGCTATGTAAGGGTAGTGCAGATGGCGTGCAAGGGAAAGGGCATTCCGCATGGCATTCCTGAGCAGGCAATGACGATCAGCCGGATCGAACCACAACCTAGACCAATGGAGGACAACTTGGATCCTCGTATCCAGGAAAGCCATTCCAGTGGGCCAGTTGAGGACTATCTGAAGTGTCGGTTAACTAGAGCAAGCCGAGTGTTGAGAGTTGGAAGTAATCTCAACCCCCAGCTCGCCAGCGACCTGACCAGCTTCCTCAGGGATATTATCGATGTGTTCGCATGGACTCATGTCGACATGGTTGGGATCAGCCCGAATGTCATTTGCCATGCCCTGAACATCGGCAGTGAGGCCAAGCTAGTCCGCCAGAAGAGAAGAGCAATAGATCTAGAGTGATATGTTGCCTTGAAAATTGAGGTAGATAACCTCCTTTTGAATGGATCCATCCAGGATGCGCTCTACCTGAGTTGGGTTGCCAACCCGATTTTGGTAAAGAAGCCTAACGGCAAATAACGGACATGTGTTGACTTCACCGACCTCAACAAAGCATGCCCAAAGAATAGGTTTCCCCTGCCAAGGATCGGAACCCACTTTCGTTGATGCCAACTCCAAGTACGAGCTGTTGAGTTTTATGGACGCCTACTTAGGGTACAATCAGATCCTGATGTATGTGTCGGACGAAGGGCATACCTCTTTTGTTATAGATCGGGGGCTGTATTGCTATAAGGTTATGCCCTTCGGCCTAAAGAATGTTGGAGCAACTTACCAGCGGCTGGTTAACAGAATGTTTTCTGAACAGATCGAAATCAATGGAAGTCTATGTTGATGACATGTTGGTCAAATCGCATGTCACTTCTGATCACATAGCACATCTCGCTGAGATGTTCGGGATACTCCGAAAGTACAAAATGAAGCTCAATTCTCTCAAATGTTCATTCGGAGTCTCTTCAGGTAAATTTATGGGATACATGGTTAACTAGGGTAAAAGAGATCTACCCTGAGAAAATCCAAGCTCTCCTCGACATGAAAAACCCAACCAACCGAAAACAGGTTCAGGGTCTTAATGGGCGAATAGCGGTACTCAGTTGCTTCATATCGAGGGCAACAGATCGCTGCTTGCCATTCTTCAATATACTCAAGGCTAATAAAAAGTTTGAGTGAACTCCCGAGTGTGAACAGGCATTCTTGAAGCATTAAAGAGCACCTCGGAAACCACATTTCTGTCCAAGCCTCTCCATGAGAAATTCTCCTCTATGTCATGCATGTCTCTTAGTATGCAGTCAGTGCAGCTTTAGTTTGGGAAGAGAGCAGGGTTTAATGGCCAGTATATTATACTAGCAAGCGTCTATTAGATGCCAAGATGTGGTATCCAGAAATGGAGCGATTGGCTTATGCCCTGCTAATTGCCTCCAGAAAGTTGCAACTTTACTTCCACACCCACACAATTCATGTATTGACCAATTACCCGCTCAAGCAGGTCCTTCAGAAATCAGAGGCTTCCAGTAAGTTACTCAAGTGGGCCATAGAGCTAAGTAAGTTTAATGCAATCTCGAGGACTAAAGCAACCATCGAAAGGGTAAAGGCCCATTCTTTGATTTCATCTCAGAATTCTCTTATCATCTGATGAAGGAATCTGAGCAATAAGCCAGTGAAGTCACCTAGGAAACTGTCCAAAATCTATCGACCTAGAGTCTGTATGTCAATGGATCATCGAACAGAAAAAGGGCCGGGGCAGGCCTTCTCCTCCTAAGTCCCAAAGCATTCTTTATTTTGGGTTCACGAGGACCAACAACGAAGGCTTTGAGGTATGAAGCTCTACTCCTTTGGATTGCGGTTGGCAAGAAAGAAATAAGGTCAACCCACGATCCATGACCCACGATGACTCCATCTTTGGTTGTCAAGAGAGGTTGAGGGGAACATCGGGCCAAGGAAGAAGAACATGATCGGATATTTGAAGAAAACAAAGGCTCACTCGAGTCGTTTAAGCACTTCACAAACACGCAGATTCCTAGAGACAACAATTCTGTCGCAGATGCCCTGGCAAAGATAACCTCGTCGCTAGACTTAGACGCACCAAAGAGCATTTCTGTTTGGTTCATATAGGCACCCTTGATGTCGCCCGTCCGAGCAGTTTGTGAATATGGAACCGATCGTTTTACGGATGACCTTGATCATCCAGTATCTCTGAGATGGGACTTTGCCCAATGACAAGATCGAGGCAAGAACCCACAAACCCCGGGAGGCTTTGCTTGTTACACGCTCATGGAGACCCGGTTGTACAAGCGAGGGTTTTAGTGCCCCCTTTCTTCACTAGATGTGTAACCGATGAGGAAGCAAACTATATTATGAGGGAGATACATGAAGGGATTTGTGATAATCACACGGCTGCACGATCCCTAGCCAACAAAGTTGTTCGTCAATGGTACTACTAGCCCTTGATTCAAGAAGACACCTCTGACTTTGTTAAAATGTGACAAGTACCAAAGGTCGCGAACATCTGTGACTCCTTCCCATTAATTGATAACTATGACTAGTCCCTGGCTATTCTCCATGTGGGGAATTGATCTCATTGGTCCCATGCCAGTTGGTAAAGGAGAAGTCAAGTATGCAGTGGTCGCGATAGACTACTTCACCAAGTGGGTCGAAGTAGAGATGGCAATAGGCCCGAGATTTTGGGTGCCAAACGGCCGTCAGAAAGGCCCAGGCTTTTCCAGTAAGGTGATGGGCTTGGTCTTGGGCCTGGGCTTGATTTCAAGGCCCGACCATGTGTACGGGCCGGGTATGGGTATATCTTCAGGCCCGGCCCGGCCCGTAAATTGTACTGTCTATTTTACTAATTTACCCTTATACTATATGTTTAATTACAGTATTATCCTAAGTATATATATCTAATTTTCCCAAACCCTAACCTCTAACCTCTTTCTCATCCCATTCCCTAACTTTCCCTATGCCCCACCTGCTGCCCTTCCTACATATCTCTCTCTCCATTTGCGATTCAGCCAATTCTGCAATCTGCTGCGGTGCTGTTTGCTTAGATAAAAACTCCTCCGTGCTACCTTCCAGCATCACCTCCGAAGAGTCCTCTGAAAAACCCTAAACCCAGGTTGGTTCTCAGTCTTCTCTTCCATTTACCAGCTTCAATACTACAAAACAAACATGGGTTTCAAGCATAAATACATGGGTTTCAGCTCACTGTTAAGGCCTGCTTGTTTCTTGAAGTTCTTAGTGCTAGAATTGTTATTTGTTTGAAATTTTGCAAAACAAAGTTGTGAACGAAGTTTAATGAAGTGGGTGATAACTTGGTTGTTAGATGTTATTTATTGTTTGAATCATTGTTTGCTGTCACTGGTTTGATTATTTGATTTGAATTTTCAAACACTGGTTTGATTATTTACATTTGAATTTTTAGGTGGGTTAGTGTTTGCCCAGGTTCGGCATATTGATGGTTGCATGCTAAATCTAATGTTTCCATGATTCCATCCATGGATTAGTGTTTATAGCAAGACATTTTAACGAGAATCTTTGAATGCATAATGGCACATGTAATTGCTCATTGTTTAAGTAACCTTTAAATGTCATTATGTTAGATATATTTTCTCCGATTACGCAATAATTTTTGGTTGTGGCTTGTAATATCTGTATGTTTTGAAGCCTTGATTTATCACTCTAACTGAATATTCAAAAGAAGCAATGCTTGAGTAACTAAATTTAACTTAATTACGTTATACTGATTGCGTTACCGAGCATATCGCATTTCGTCTTTGCTCGTGGAGTTGTTGATTGTGTAGCTGATTTTGCAGTAGGACATTGATATTTGATTGATTATATTCACTTGAGTTAGCAAAGAAGATTAAAGGTAGCAGATGAATTAGCCTGCATTTCACTAAAAGCATTTACAGTTGAACAACTTGAGTGTTGTATGATCAATTCAGGTCGCTAATTACGTGTGATTAAGGCTCAGGATTGGCATAATAAAAGTTTTGATATAATTAATTTATATATGACATTTATGTTTTATGTCGGTGAATTGGGCATTCTGTCCATACTTCAAATAATTGACAATTGGGACATTGTAGGCCATGCAATTTGTTAAAGTCTAAAGCTAACCACTTTCTTGATAAATATTATTTTTAATAAATTAATATGACATATAATCTCTTTTTAATTTTATTTTTGTAATGTTATTTGATATTCATACTTTTTGTTCATTTTTTTAGGTTTCAACATGTCAATTCAAACTTCTTTACTTGGTAAGCGAAAAAGCTTAGAGGAGGAGATGAATCTACCTTGACTCATGAAAAAATTATGGAAACTTCAGGATCGATTGGAAGTAATCAAATTCAATCCCCAATTCTTTGATCTTGAGGAAGAAATGAATGAAGAAAATGGCCCCTTATAAATGTGTTGTGATTCGGCCATACTATAAGGACAAAATCGGTTGTATGGCAACATTTTAAGAAAATTAAAGTTGATGGCAAGGATAAAGCGAGTGTAACCATTGTCGTAAGCAACTACTTTGGTGGTTCCAAAAAAACGAGGACAAGGCGAGTTGCATGCACATATTAAAAATTTGTCCAAGGCGAAAGTATGGAGATGTATCACGAGAAGATTATGTCCGATGACCCAGAGAGAGGATTCAAGTTCAAAGTCACAAATGACCTTAACTTCGCATCAGCTTGATCAAGAGTCGGTGAGAAAGGACCTAGCAATGATGATTGTTCTACATGAATATCCTTTGAGCATGGTTGATCATTACGGGTTTAGAAAATTTTTGTAACAACATGCAGCATTGTTTAAGGTTGTGAGTAGAAACACTATTAAGAAAGACATATTCAAGATGTATGATGTGAAAAAAGAAGACAATGAAATTGTTAAGCAAAACGGAGTAGGATTGCTATCACTTCCGGATTTGTGGGTACCGACAATCAAAACAAAGGATATATGACGATCACAGCGTACTTTATCGATAACAACTGGGTCTTACAAAGTCGACTCATAAGGTATTATCTTTTAAGGTTTTATCATTCTTATTTTTTAATACAATTTTTGTAGTTATATTAATAATATTTTTTATGTATAATTAATATTACAGATTTGTATATGTGCCTTGCCCACATACTAGAGATGTGCTTCAAGGCTTGGCGGCATTGATGGGCGGCTTTTATGAGTGGAATATTGATAGAAAGTTGTCGACATTGGCCCGGCGTTAATGTATTCCACCAATGATGCGGTTGTTGAAGATATCTTGAACAAACTTCCAAGTGCCTCACTTATGTTACGTGGTTCCTTTGTTTCATATGCGTTGTTGTGCGCATATTACGAATCCTAATTGTACAAGATGGATTATCGGGGTGATTGGACAAGCAATTGCAAGAATCCGTGAGCGTTGGTTATTGGTCAGCATCTCCTAAAAGAGAGCAAAAATTTGTTGAAGCGGCACGTCAAGAAGGCATTGAAAGTACAAAGAAGTTGGCTCTTGAGTGTAAGACTCGCTGGAACTCAACTTATTTAATGCTTGAAAGCTTGCTTTCATTTACAAAGATGTGTTTTTTCGTTTAAAAGCTTCGTGAGCCAAAATATAGATGTTTGCCAGGCGAGGAGGAATGGGGAGTTGGTAGAACAAGTTTGTTCAAAGTTGAAAATATTTTTATGTTGCTACAAACTTGTTCTACGGAACAAAATATCGACATCTAATATTTATTTCCCAAAAGTTTGTGAAATTAGAATTGCATTGTCTAATTGGCTCAGATGTGGGAATGATTTGATAAGGAATATGGCAGAAAAAATGCTTGAAAAATTTAACAAGTATTGGGATGTGATTAACGGTGTCTTGGGGGTAGCGAGTCTTTTAGATCCTAGATACAAAATGAAATCGTTAGATTATTTTTTCCCAGGATCTATGGAGTTGATGGTAAATATCATATTCTGAGAATTCAAGGATTATTATCAGATTTATTTAATCAGTACCAATCGAAGCAAGGAAGTAGTCAACCTCCTCCCAATGCAGCTGTTAGAGTCATGAAAGTGACTCTATTTTGGTGATAAAAATACCCCATTTGTGATTAAAGTGAAGTATATTGAGACAATTAAAGAATTTATGAATTTATTCACGAAAATCGCTTCCTAATATTTTTCTTATGAATTTAAAGTGTTTGGAATGATTTTGGAAAATATATGAGTTGATATTGGGTTGTGGTTTATGGATTAAGGGTGATTTTGTCTCATTTATGCTGTTTAGGGGGTAAAATGTCATGTTTTAAGGGGCTGATTTTGTCACTTTTCAATTGTGTAGGGACTAAACTGAAATTTTATTTTACATTCTTCTATAAAAAGAAAAGTTCGGAATCGCGTGAGCAGGGGAGGCTGTTCACCCGGTTTTTCAGGCGGCTTCCGTCTTCGGCGACCCTTCGTCTTCTCCGGTGGACGTTCATCTTCCCCGGCACCGATCCACCATCGGCCGCCCACTGCTGCCAGTGAAAGCACACCAGCACGCGGCGGATTCGACTTCCCACCACGCGTCGTTTCGTCTTCCCGGCCGATTTTGGCCGTTTTCGGCGGCGTTCCAGCTCCCCAAGGGTAGATCTTCATTCCCCATAGCGGATGTAGCATTTAACCAAGCTTAGCCGCCCGCGCGGAATCAGCGGTTTTGCCGTCGCGCCTCTTCATCTTCGGGCGGAGATCTTGCTCATTTCGGCGACTTCTCACCTCCCGGGAGGACCTGATCTGAACTCCCCATCACGAGCTTTCCATTGGTACCTTCGGATCCCATTTTCGCCGTTTTCCAGGACTGCTCGGAAAAATTAACGTTTTCCTGAGCGACGCAGGTGTTCGTATTCCGGGCTGTCCGTTGGTCGTTTTCAGGCCCTTCTTCGCATCCATATCGCTGTCGGTTACCTCCTCTTCGCCATGATCAGCTCCGTTTCCACCGTTTCGGCCTCCGTCATCACCACCATGGCTGGTGAGCTCCCGGTTGTGCGTTACGGTGTGGCGAGATCGAGATTGACTCCACTAATCTCCTCATCGCTCTCGACTAGTTGGATGAGCCCGAATGTTGGATATTTGGTTAAGTTTCTTGTATTGATTATATTTGTTTTCGTTTCAGGTTTGTTTTGCGATACTTTAATATTATTACGATGCTCGGCGTGTTGAATTAATAATGTCCATTGAAGCGTTTATTGATATATAACTTTTCGCATAATTGAATGTCGGTTTGAGATTATTGAATGTTGATTATGACTTTAAATTGCTTGATCTGATTGCAATCAAGTTGTAGTAGCGTTTAATATCATTTCTACTAGGAATGCATTTATTGTGTAATTAGTTGATTGGGATGATACAAGTTAGTAGGTTGTACTTGTTAACGTTGTACCAACTAGTGGTGTTTAAGGGTTTAACATTTTTCGGTTAGTCAATGATAGTCTTTAACCAATCGATCGTAACTAAGGCAGAGGGGAGGCAGGGATAGATTATGCCTAGATTGTTAGGGAGATATTTTTATTGGATTTGCCTAGCCTTGTAGGATTAGGAAATTGAAGAGCGAGGAGGAAGGTTGTGAGAGTTGGTCTTGAGTCAAAGCCCGAACCCAGTAGCGACAATGCTTTTAATATTGTGTTTTAGTTAGCAATTTATTTAATGTTTTTAATTTCCTGCAAGTAATTAGTTTCCTTAGTTTTAATCAATCATTCCGCCAATTTCTCTTTTCGTTAACTCAAAAATACATTAGGTCATTAGTCTTGCTCTGTGGATTCGATCCACCTTACCGCTAACTACGGTACTTAGGTTTAATTTTGTGACCGTGACGACCGGTCTAACAGCAGCACCTTCATTGCAGACTAATATTCCTTGTAGTGAGGACGATGGGTCCGTTAGTGACTTTGAGATGTATATTGCACAAGAATCAAATGTTGTTGAAGGATAGTCAGAACTAGATTTTTATTTAGAGGAGAAACTTTTTGCACAGGACTCCCTAACTTTGACATATTGGTTTGGTGGAAGACAAGTTTGGGCCTAAATATCCAATCCTCTCTTCTATTGCTCGAGACATCCTTGCTATTCCTGTCTCCACAGTGGCTTCTAAATCTATATTTAGCACGGGTGGGAAGGTAGTAAGCCCACATCGCAACAAACTTCATTCAGATACATTAGAAGCATTGATGTATGTTCAAAATTAAGGTTATGAGGCGGATATAAAAGGTGATTAAATAAAAATTTTATTTTTTTAACATATTTGTCTTATTGTCCTTAATATATATTTTTTATTTCTTTAACGTATTTGTCTTAATATCTTTAATACATTATATTTTGCATTCTTATTAGGTCAACAATCATGTTCGACATTTTTTTGATGACAACGATGAGGGAAGAAGATGAATTATAATGACAAAGAATAGGTATGCAATTGGTTAAATATTTAGTCTTTCATGTGTTATATGCTTCTTATGTATTTTATAATTGCAGAGAGGTGGACTTACCCATTGGAGCTTGCAAAACTTAAAGAGACAACAACTTAGAAATTTGTGATAGATTTTATTGTTTTGTATTTGTTCGGATTTTACTATCTCAATTTGCTTGTCACTCTTATGGTTATGTTATACTCTAAAAATTGATGAATGCACTTTGTCGAATGTTATTTATATATTTGTCGAATGTTATTTACTTATTTATGTTATTTATATATTTGTTGAATGTTATTTTGGGATGTTCCAATTTTGCATATATCATAACAAGTATATAATTTGTTTGGGAAATAAGAAATAAAGCTTAGCCTTGTTTTGCTCCAATTTCAAAATCAATTCTGAGCGAGATAAATTGGAGTACTTGGTCAAGTACTATATCTATATTCATGAAGCTACAATTTTGTTTACCTTTGCAAAAATGATGGCAAAAAAATGCGAGGCTTGGGCCGGGCTGCGGTCTAAAGCCCGTCGGGCGGGCACCAGGCTTTGTTTATCATACCCGTGCAAGGGCTCGGGGCGGGCTTGGGCACAGGCCATCGAGGGTCGGGAGCTTGGGCCTGGGCCAAGGGGTACCCGGTCCCGGCCTGGCCCATTGCCATCACTAGGTCGAAGCAGAGCCATTGGCTACGATCACCACCAAAAAGCTCAAGGACTTCGTCTCCAAAAACATTGTGTGCCGTTATGGGATTCCTCATACCCTGATCTCTGATAATGGGAAGTAGTTCGATAATGAATTCAACGGAACTAGACATTGGATATCCATAAGAAATTTGCCCCAGTCATAAGACCACAAGCAAATGGTCAGGTTGAAGCCGTCAACAAAATCATCAAGCACACTCTGAAGGCCAAACTTGACGCAACCAAGGAAAAGGAGGTTCCCGGGCGCACCTCTCTGCGAAGTCCTATGGGCATACATGACAACTCGAGGAACCTCTACCTTAGAAACTCCTTCTCACTGCATACGGGTGCAGGGCGATGATCCCTTTGGAGGTAGGAACCAATTCACTTTGGAGAGACATGTTCAATGAAATAGACAACGAGGCGCTTATATGGGCAAGTCTGGATTTAGTCAAAGAACATCACAACAAGGCTCAACTGAGAATAGCAGCTTATCAGCAACACGCAAAAAGGTTCTTCGATTCTAAGGTTAGAATAAGAGATTTCCAGGTCGGCGACCTCGTTCTAAAAGAAGTCCTCTTCAGTACAAGAGTACTAAGCGTTGGAGTTTTGGGGCCGAATTGGGAAGACCCGTACCATATCGCCAAAGTGATAAGATTGGGGACTTATCACCTCAAAAGGCTAAATGATTCCGAAGTACCTCGAGCTTGGAATGCTGAACATCTTCGACCATATTATCGGGTACTTTTGAACTCTTGCAAATATTTTACTTTTTTAGCATTGTAAATAATACAAGTTCTTTTGTAGTCGCTTTTTTTTGCGTGTATATGACTCTGTTTGGATAGACATTGTATGAATGTTATTGTAAACTGTTAGAACGCGACCTCATGTATAACGATTGTGGGATACGAAAAATTGTAACTACTCACAAGATTAAGAAAGTGAAATCTTTATTCATTAATAAAAATTAAAAAAGTACATATAAGCGAGCAAAGGGAAGGCGGTTCAAATATAGGAAATCAGGCAAATCCCTCATCCCGGGAGGGTCTCTAGGCGCTGGCCTCGTCGTCTTTAAGTGGTCACCAACCGGCCTGCTTGGGGTATGAGCTCCCTGCTAGGGGCGTATTCCAGGATGCTCTCTTAAGGGGCAGGTCCCCACCAGAGGTTGCCTCCTTATCCTCGGCTCACACCATAGCGCCGAGGGCATCTCGGTACTCTTCGGGGAGGTCGGTCAGGTCTATGGTAGGGTTCTTCGGCCGAAGGGCATAGATAGATGGGGATTGTCACTCGGACTGACTTTCCTCTACATCTCATTCTTGCTACTACATCTACGTGCATCATCCCAAGTGACCCGACCTTGGGTGAAATGGAGTTCGGCCTCAAGTGCCGACCTCTGCTTCTTGATGGTTTCCCACAGCTTTGCCCTTTCCCGCTCTATTCACAATGCCCGCTCAGAGTTCGTTTGTAGCTCCTTTTCTTTCTTGCCAGCCTCTTTGGTGAGTTTGGCCACTGTCCTCTGGAGCTCCTTTAGTTCCTCTCCTCGCTTCTCTAGCTCAGCCTTCAGAAAGTCCACTGTGCGAAGAGCAGCATTCCTTTCAGACAGGTATTGATTCGCCTAAGCGGTGGATGCATCTCTCTACTTGAGCGGCTTCTAAGTCCCGCTTAAACCACATGTTCTCTTCTCAGCTCGACTAGCCCCTCGGCCCTTGGATTTGACTGAATCTTCTTGCGAGGGACAGGGTGCATGGAGAGCCGGGGTCTGTATGTTGAAGAGAATAAAAGTTAGTTTCCTTTCTACTAAAAGCAAATGTAAAGTCCTCACCAGAGGGCAGGCTCATTCTACGGCTTAGGTCTTTGGAAGGATATGGACATCGGAGGTCCGTAAAATGGGGTTAGCACCATGAGCCCTTAAGCTAGCCTCAGGAAGCCCACATTCCCAATAAGGGGTGAAAAACTACGGCTACAAATGTGCGGAGGTTGCCCCGATTGAGTCCGAAACACAAGCGTGCCTATACCCCACCCCAGTTAAGGGTAGCATTCCCCTCGGCTCTTTGCTTGACCTCTTCCCGGGAGGTCTCGGCCTTCTCTCTGCCTCGTCAGCGGACCACTCAAGGTGATGAAAATGCCGGTCGCGCCCCTAGGAGGCCCTCTTGAGCGAAACGCTTGGTAAGGCTGTGACCTCTCAAGCTGAATGCCCAGGCCTTCTGTCTCAGAATCTAACTCTTCGGCCCGAAGATGCTTTTGCTTCTTGGAATTTTGAGCCATCATCTTGTTGCAAGTTTCCCGACAGTGAAGGTTTGAGGCACTGCTTTTTGTAGGGAGGTCGGGAACAGGAGCACCCGCGGTGTCTTAGGCCAGGGAGGGGGACCGCTAGGAGTACTCCGGAACGGTTCGATGCGCCCGTCGGGGAGTTGAACTACCGGTTAAGGTCTGGAATGATTTGGGCCCTTTAGGAGGTATGGTCGCTGCATGCGGACATCTTTAGCAAAACAGTTTGATTCATGCAAAGAAAAGAAACGGGCTAAAGTTATGGTACTTACTCGATGTGGTCTCTAGGGTCGCTTCGGAATTAAAGAAACCATACTTTCGCAAATTTGCGTATCGAGGGAGGCGGAGTCTTGCATCGTGACTTTCTTGAGCGAAAGCCGAAGTAGTGATCTGTCGGATCCTCGGGGAGGAGGCGATAACCTAGTCGTCTTGTTAGCGCAAAGCCCGAGAGAACTTCGTTAGCAAAGATCAAAAATAAGTTCGCGAACTCAAACGAAAAGAACCTACTCGGCTCCCAGAATTGGCAAATGCCATCATATCGAAAGAAAAAGAACTTCGTCTCATACGCCCGTACGTTGCTCGGGTAACTATGTATTCCCGCTTCGATAGTAGGTCGCTTGGAGAGGTAATAAAAATCCTTGTCCTTACTCTTCTTTAGGATGTACGAGCAACCAAGCTCTAGCGCGATTAGCTCATCTAATCTGTTTTTGGCGCATACGATATACATAGCCACAGCTATCATATACGTATTTGGCGTGAGCTGCAGTGGTGCGATCCCGAAGTGATCGAGGACCGACCTGACAAAATGATGGAAAATGATCAACCTCTCACTCTTAAAGATGTTCTCGGAAATCGCAACCATCCCTTTTGGCAGATTCCGAGCTATATATGACCTATGCTGGAAGACCTCTACAATGTATGGATGGCAGGACGTTTAACTCTATTCAAACGCTTCATGTTTTTGATGTAGTGATCTGCATATTCTTGTTTTACTACTAGTCTTGTTGCTTTATTTATGTTTTTGTGTTTTGATTTTGTAGTTAGATGATACTATACGCCGCCTCACAAAACACAGCTTCCCCTTGGTCAGAGACAAGGCCAAAGTGATTCTTCAAAAACTTTAAAAGAGAATACTGAGCTTCCCACGAGTTCTAGGCCGTTTTGAACACTGAGCATAACGAGTTCCAAGATGACGCCGATGGCTTGCGTGTCATTTGCCCCCTCGAACACCAGCAGGTCCACATTTTTCAGTGGGCCCTTTCTCATTGACAATCAGGACGAGGAGTTCAATATCAAAGACCTTTTAGCCAGCCCTAGCCATCAGATATGATATGATTGTTTTTATTTAATTTGGGATAGTTTTTAAAAAAATATATTCAAAATTTTTTTATGAAGAAGACTCTATCTAAAAACATCTTTTAGTTTTGTTCTGTTTTCTATTATTGCAGAATCTTCTTTGCAAGCTACTTTTAAATTTTCATTAATTTCAATGAATTCCAAATCTTTAGTGCAAATTTTGGCCATTACAAATTTTCTTGCGTGCATAATAACACATAGGTTGAGTGTTCTATCTCCAATGACATGGAAGGATCTGCCGGAGTCACGAGTTGTGGTAGGGAGATTTGGTGCAATTGGTAAGGATGGTGACACGTGGAGTTGAAGAGATGATTTTTATTAAAAGGAAATAAGATAAAATTTGATAAAATGTCTAACGGGAATGCACGAATCAACAATTTTAAATAGATGTACTGATTTCCAATTTCTCTACTTATAATCTATAATTCATTTATCAGAAAATCAACAAAAGCTTTTGATAATTAGAAGTTGATTAAAAATTCTTCAAAACGTTTTGTCACTTGAAAAAATAAATATTAATAGCGGAAGTGTTATTAACAATATTCCTGCTTAGGTGTAATTAAGTAAATTTTTTTATATGTAATTATAATAATAAAAAAATTGTCTTATCTTGAGTTCAAAGCTTAATTATCCAAAAAAAAAAAAATCTCTTATCGTAAGTATGTTTGTGTTAAAATGAACATCAGCTAGAGAGATAATTATATAAATATTCATTAACCTTACTTATTATAAGAAAATTCATGTTATTTCTAAAATCTCCAAAAAAATTTGTTATTTGGTAAATCTTCAAAGAATCGAGATCAAAACCCTTTTGTTATATTAATAAAATAATTATACCATAATGTATTTCCTTCAATCAATTTTGTTATTTGGATTTCAACAACACCAACTAGTTACAAAAATAAATAAGTAATATTAAAATTTATAAAGTTAATATTATCCTGTAAGATAGATAATTTTTTATATGTAGCTTCTCTATTTTATTTAATATTTTTATAATTACTTTGTATATAATATATCTTATGAAAGGTTAAACAATTATAACCAATGTTCAGAAAACCGGACCCGATAATGACCCATTCAAAGTCAGGGTTTTGATTTGGGAACCGATTTGGATCGATCGATTGGACCGTCATTTGTAAAATTTCTTTAGTCCCTGAAGGTTTGAAATTCATCAAAAACACCCCTATAATACTCCCTTAAGGTTTGAAATCCATCTAAAACACCTCTGGTGGCCCGGAAGATTACCCCGGTGAGTGGTGGCGGCAGGCCCTTGGACGATCGGCGGCCCAATCAAAGGGCTGGAATCTTGGGGCTTTTGATGTGTAGGTGCCAGCGACTCTGATCGTGGTGCTAGAGAGTTCCATCGATGCCAAAAATCGTCGGAATCAATAAAAGAAGTCTGACTGTCGCGTGAAGTTTAGGTGGACGGCGGCGGCGATGGGCTGGGCCGGCGGCCACCCGCGGAAAAATGGCGGGTTTTGTTAGTGGAGATGCGGTCAAGTCTAATGGCGGATGATTTCTCCCTCGTCGGTCTTTGGAATCCGGGTGGGGATTCAAGCTGCGATTAGACCATGATTGGCACCTTATTGCCCAAGCAGGTCAACCTCGGTCCCAATCGGTTTAAATGCAGGTGCGGTTTTTGAAGTATTCGGGAATGGAAATGCCCATGAGTCACCCGGTCGAACCCAGGTCGAACCCAGACGTCGGTCGGTTTTGAACATTGATTATAACATAAATTATTGACAGATTTATAACAAAAATTTCACTAACTAGTGCAATTTAATAAATTTGGAAGAGAGCTATACACGTACACATAGACATGTTTAATAATCTCTTTTTTCTTTTTTTGGGTTGAAAGAACACGAAAGACTTTGTTTACACATTTTATATGCACGTATTATTTAAAATTAGTAAACACATAAAATAAACTATAAACATATAATTAAAATACAACTTTGCCCTTCAGAATTTCCAAAAAATACAAATTAACCAGTCCAAAGGGCAAATTTCATATCAAATATTCATCATCTGGAAACTAAAGCATAAAATTATATAACAACTTCTCTGCCACCACTCCCTCATTCCATTTATTTGCTCTGTTTTTCTTCCATTTCTCTTCTCAAACCATGGAAAAATTGCATTTATTAACTGCCAACGAGATCGATGACATTCTCACTAGCATACGTGTGTAGATCACCGGAAAAAAGTGTTCCAAACAAGGCATGACCATGAAAAAAAAGAAAAAAAATTCGTTAATGGCTAGTCTAGAACTTCTTGATGGAAAGGTGTTTGACTGTATTCAAATGCATCAAATTTTTGAGACAATGATCTGTATTGTTTTACTACCTTTCTATTACTTTATTGATGTTTTTGTGATTTGATTTTGCAGTTAGGTAGTATTATAACCTGGCTCACAAAATACAAGTTTCTCGCGGTCAAAGACAAGGCCAAAAATGATTCTTAAAAGCTCAAGATAATACTCAAGGAGTTCTGAGTTACAAGCCATTATGAACACTGAAATCCAACACGGCGCCGACTAGTTGCATGACATTATTCCTGACTTGAACGCTGGCGAGCCATTCTTCTTTCCCTATGATCCCTCTAGGGACCTAAACCTATACCTCTATGAAATTAACCAGTCACAGACAATGAAAACTTCTGATATGATGGTAACATTCGGTTAGAAAAAATTTTCTTAGTCTATCTATTCTAAACTGTCCATATCAAATAATCATCATCTGAAATTAACCAGTCTAAAACGTCGGATTTCATATCAAATATTCATCATCTGGAATCTAAAGCATAAAATTATATCACAACCTCTCTGCCATCACTCCCCAATTCCATTTCTTTACTCTTTTTTTCTTCCATTTCCCTTCTCAAACCATGGAAAATTTGCATTTGTTAATTGCCGCCAAGATCGATGATATTCTCACTAGTCTAGAATGTCTCGATGGAAATACATTTGACTATATTCAAACGCATCAATTTTGTGAGGCAGTGATCTACATTGTTTTAATACCCTTCTATTACTTCAATGACGTTTTTGTGTTTTGATTTTGAGGTAGTATTATAAGTTGGCTCACAAAATACAAGTTCCCTGTGGTCAAAGACGAGGCCAAAACGATTTTTCAAAATCTCAAAGAGAATACTCAGAGTTATGAGTTGCAAGCCGTTGTGAACATTGACATCCAACCACTTTGCCGGCTAGTTGCACGACATTATTCCCGACCGAGCAGCCGGCGAACCATTCTCCTTTTTTATGATCCCTTTACGGACCCGAACGCATACCCAAACCCATATCCGAACCCCTACAGACAAGACAAGGGAACATCACTAGCACACTCACAGACAATGAAAATTTCTTATATGATGGTAACATTCGATTAGAAAAATTTTTCCTAGTCTATCTACTCTAAACTGTCCATATCAAATAATCATCATTTGAAATTAACTAGTCTAAACCGTCAGATTTCATATCAAATATTCATCATGTGGAAACTAAATAATAAATCTCTACCATCGCTCCCTTATTCCATTTGTTTGCTCCATTTTTCTTCCATTTCTGAACTCAAACCAGGGAAATTTTCATTTGTTAAATGCCAACGAGATCGATGACTTTCTCACTAGCAAATCACCAGAGATAAAGTGTTCCAAACAAAGCAACATGCAAGCACAAAAAAAAAAAAAAAAAATGCTCAGAGTTACAAGTTGCAAGCCGTTATGAACACTGACATCCAACATGGAACCAATTGGTTGCATGACATTATTCCCGACCCGGACGCCGACAAACCATTCTTCTTTCCCTATAATCCCTCTGGGGATCCGAACTCATACCTAAACCCATACCCAAACCCAAATCCAAGCCCATACCCAAACACATATCCGAACGTGTAAACCCTGCGTTATTATTCCGATGCCCTAAGGTATGAAATTTACCTTTCAAGTAATTTTCTTTTTTTGAATGGAAGGGTAAAATGGTAAATTTACATGTATTTCGAGATGCGGCCATTATTAAGTGTAAGGGGTGATTTCATTGAAGAAAAATGAGGGTAGAATGGTCATAAAGTTGATTGATATGGTTAAATGGCGTAAACGGTAACCAAGGGTATAATGGTCTTTTCATACAAATCCCTATGTAATAAGTATCCATAAAAGGGCACCAAGGGTAAGTTAGTCATTTACCTAATGGGATTTCTTAATTGTTAAGTGTTTTAAAGAAGTCAGATGGCATTAAATGAGTGCTAATCTTTATGTTGTGGTAGAAATGACCAAAACACCCTTATATAAAAAAATTATGCCAAATGACCCTTGTATCTAACTTTTATTGACCAATCACATTAGAGCAACAATGGAATAAATATTTACAAGGTTTAAAGAGAGGAGTCGGCCTTGTACCCCACCCCCAAACATATCATCTTCTTCTTCATCTCTCAAATCCACCATAAAAGCCACTAATCCAAGCATTTTATTCTCAAATTTTCATTAGGATTTCAAGTTGATTTTCAAAGGAGATCACCATCCACTCTTAAAGAACAATTTCAGAGTTTAAGGTGAGTTTCAAAACCCTAGTTGTTCTGATCTTTTAGTTAAAAGAGAAATTCATAAGTGATTATGTGTATAAGGTAGAAAGGGTGAACCTTTGGAGATAAGGAGTGTCTTTGTGCTTTGAATACTAAGGTAAGGAAAAAAATCTCCCTTATGACTACAATTGATTACACCTAGGGTTTATGGAACTTACATTTATTTATGTTAATATGAGTGTGATGCTATGTTTTGGTTATGGATTGTTTAAATGGGTGTGTTGATTGGTGTATGTGTGCATATGGAGGATGATTATGCCAATTAAGAGATTTGTAGTTGGACGATGTTCTGGCACTTTTTGGTTCTGTAAAAAGGGAGGTTTTTATGGCCTTTTATACTTAGAATGACATGGCAAATGATGTGAATGTGCAAATGAAGGTGACATGGTTAAAATGAATAGAATTCGGATTTGGCTTTTTAGGACTTATACTGTACATGCTTCATTGAATTGGTCATAACTGAACTTATAGAAGTCCGATTCAGTTTATTCTTGAAGTGTTAAAAATTGGAGAAATATACCTAAAACTTTTATGTTTTAGCCAAAAATCAATTCGAATTGGAAGATAAGGGAAAAATTGCTTGAAAAGTGACAAACTATATGGCATCCACCTTCTTCATGGAAATTCCCAATTGTTTCTAATTCTAATAAACCCCTAAATAATCTTACTACTGAAATTCCTTGTATTGTGAGAAACTAAATGAATTAAGTTAAGAAGTTTAATAGGAGAATATAGTATGATTAAGCATGGGATATGTTAGTCCATATGTTTGCATTCATAATGGTAATGCATATAGCTTATTTAGTTGTCTTATGAAAAATTTATTAAATGTTAAAGAATGAATTCCATGAGTCTCTTGAGGTATAAACCAAGATCAGAGGAATTGAATTCTTATGGAAACCATGAGTCCTTTGAGGTGACGATCAAGAATAAGGTAATGGTTCAAATGAATCCGATCGGATAACAAAGACTAATGAAACCATCAAGTATAAAGACAAAAGAAATAAGCATGCCATGTACATGAATATTTCATAAGTCATATATGTTCTATGTTATATTATGTATGGTTATGTTATGACTTATGTTTATGAGAAAAGTCCAAAGTGTATGATATGTTTTATGAACTTGTTATGTCAAAGAATGAAGGTTATGTTTTGTAGGTAGGGAAGGTCCTAAGTAATATACTTGTATAATGAACCTTAATAGTTTTTAAATGGCCATATTCCTTACTGAGCGATTAGCGCTCGCCTCACAAAATGTTGTAAAATGTTTTGAAGATTAGGGACTATAAGCATGAAGGAATGTTTTAATTATGACTATTGAATGGTTTTGCTAGTATTTAGTGTAGTAATTATGTTTATATATCATAATGCAGTAAATATGTCCATGTTATTATGGAGTATATATGTTTGTGTTAATAAAGGAAATCAAATCGCTAGTAAATTTTGTAAAAGTGTATGTTCTCATAAGTACTACTATGGATTTCATAATGTACTCCAAGAAAGGAAACTATATTTTTGACTTGTACAATGAACTTATTATATTTTAGAAATTAAATTAAAATATAGTTTAGAAATTAAATTAAAATTAAAATTAATATATTTTTTTAAACTACAAGTTTATTCTTTAAATGGAATTTTAAAATAAACTTCTTTCCTAGGCGTGTGTTTTGTAGGTTCTCAATGGTCAAGGGATACTTAGGAAATACTCGGCTAGGGAGAGGTTTTACAGAACGCATACAGAAAAGTTGTATGCAACATTTTGAAAATGAATGTGATTGCCTAGAGTCAAGAACACGAGGGACGACCACTAGCACAGTCACATACAATGAAAACTTCTGACATGATGGTTACATTCGGTTAGAAATTTTTTTCCCACTCAATCTACTCTAAAACGTCCATATCAAATAATTATTACCTGAAATTAACCAGTCTAAACCGTCGGATTTCATATCAAATATTCACCATTTGTTAACTAAAGCATAAAATTATATAACAACCTCTCTGCCATGACTCCCTCGTTCCATTTCTTTGCTCTATTTTTCAGGGGAGTTTATTAAAAAGACATTTGAAGTTTACATTTAATTAAAAGGCTATTAGTTTTAAAATGTTAACTAAATAGCCATATTATTGATTAAGGGTAATTAGTGCTTAATTAAGATTAAGGTAATCTTTTCAAAATTATACTATATTTCCACAAACCCGAAATTGTTGCAAATAAACCCAAAAAGCGTTCTTAACTTCCTCCCGCCATTACGCATCTCTACCTCTGCATCTTCTTCTCTTCTTCTTGGCCAAAGTCTACATCTTAACTTCCTCTGCATCTTCTTCTTCAACCTCCTTCATGTACATCTTCTTCTTCCTCATTCCTCTATATCTTCTTGTTCCTCCGCCATTAACACTTTCTTCTTCCTCCACCATTAACATCTTCTCCGGCAAAGATCCCCCTCCTCCTCCTCACGACATTTCGTCTAAGTATGTGTATCTCCTTTTTTACATTTTATATTTAGATTTACAAAGATTTAATAATGGATGGGGTTTGGGTTATGATTTTGATTTAGTTGTTTAGGTTGTTGGGTTGTGTTTGATGTAATGCAAGTTGAAAGGAGTGAAATTTGTTGAAAATTTGTTCTGGGTATTTATTTTCTTGGGTATGATGGATCGATTGTAGGTGGAGATAAGTGAAAATGTGTTGATGCAGGTACGATGGATCGCTTAAAGCGTCCCCTGGTGTATCGCTTAAGCGATTTGGTAGGATGCACTGTAATGCAGCGGATAGATCGCAAGCGATCGGGTATGTAATATGATCGCTTAAAGCGATCTGGTTGGGGAAAATACATTGTATGGGGCAGTTGTAAGCGATCGATAAATGGCATAAGATGCTTAGCGATCATGGTTGTTTATCTTTGGATCGCTTAAGCGATCAATTGTGTCGCTTAAGCGATCCGGTATAAATAACCATGATCCCTTAAGCGATACATCGGACCAAATATGCGAATGTGCGATTCTTTTTTAAAATATTTGAACCCTTAAAATCTGACATTTAAGAATATTGTTTTTTCTTGCATTACGGTAGTTGGCTATTATTATACATAGGACAAGTTGTTTTGGGTGTTGAATATTTTGGTGAGTGGGTGGAGGAAGAAAGTAGGTGGAAGTGGATTGGGAAGAGCAAAGAAGTTATACCAATTGCTGTGAGCATAGAGGTTAGTTTTGATGAGTTGATTGATGAAATAATTAGAAGAGGTAATTTGAGTTGCTCGCGTAGTGATATAGTTGTGAAGTATATTTTAAGCGAGCTCAGAAAATTATAAGGTACCTCTGCTATATTAAAAGTCGGATGAAAGTGTGAAGTTATATATGATTGATATGGCGGATAGTGGTTCGAGGCCGAGGGGGAAGGGGAAGGGTTTCTTATGTAGAAAAACCATTGGACGTTGGTTCCAAGGAAGGGGATAATAAGGATGTAGGCGGAGATTTGCCTGGTTTTAATTTGAACTATGAGGCCATTAATTTGTTAGCTGAAAAATCAAGAGTAGAAGGTGAATTGGGTGGTGAGGAGGACACTATAGAAGAGGTTGGTGATGGGGGCGGAGGAATGAAAATGTTGAGGAGGATGACCCAGTAGATGTTCCCCAGGATGTAGAGATTCCTTTCATCTGATTATGCAAAGGCGTACATTGTGAGAAAGAAAATACTATGGTCGTTTATGTAGGTTCAAAGGGGGCAATTGGAGCTAGTAGTGAATCAGCTCATGTCTTTACGGATGGATCAGAGTTGCACATAGGGTATTTATTTGACAACAAAGAGGAAGTGGTGAGGAAGCTAAAACTTGTTCTTTGTGAAAGGTAATTTTGAGTTCATCACCAAAAAGTCAAATTCATTGTTTGTGACGGTTGCATGTCGTGACCCGAAATTGCAAGTGGGCGGTTTATTGTAGAAGGTTGGCGAAGTCGGAAGTTTATTCTTAGCACATATACCGTGAGCACACATGTGGTTTTGGGACATATTTCAGGTGAGCATCGACAAGCATTGATGTTATTGGACAATTTGTCAAAAGTCGGTTCGTCGAAGGGAAAGGTCCATCTCCTAAAGACATTTAGAGACTTGTGCGCCTGAGTTGGGATGTCTTTGTTGAATTCTTGGAAATGTTGGAAAGGGAGACAACATGCACAAGATTTTGTGAGGGCACGTCGAACGCAGTGCGCAGTATTAAGCGTGCCGTTATATGCTTGAGTTGACAAACCAAGGTAGCAAGGCGGCTTTGAAGTGGGGACAGGGGAATATGATGTTTAAATATTTTTTTGTTGCTTATGGTTACGCTATAAGGGGTTTTGTAAACATGAGAAAGGTGTTGGTTGATGGTTGCTTTCGGCGAGAAAGTATGGAGGTACATTGTTGGTGGCCCTTTGCGCGGGCGAGAGAATCACATATCTGTTGCATGGTGTGTGGTTGACTCACGAGAATGACAGTCGTGGACTTGGTTTTTTAAGTGATTACGTACGATAGTGCTTGGCGGTGACGAGTTGTGCATAATATCCGATAGCACTGAACTCTATAAAGAAGGGGATTGCCACTATTTACCGTTAAGCATATCACGGATTTTGTATGAGGCATCTTGGTGAGAACATAAAACAAAAGTTTAAATATCTTTGGCCTCGCGGACATACTACATGGCGCAAAAGCTTATCGGGTTGATGAGTTCGAGGAGCACTTCTAGCAAATCCGAATGAAGAATGTTAGAGTTGCTAAGTATCTTGAGCATGATGTTGGTTTCGAGAGATGGAGTAGAGCTTACTTTCCTGGAAGAAGGTTTGATGTCATGACCACGAACATAGTTTGAGTCCATAAATTCGAAGTTTTTAATAGAAAGAGTTTCCAATAGTTGCACTTTTTGATGCAATCCAAAGGACCTTTGTTGTGGTGGTTCCATGAGCGTCGTGCAGTCGGATAATTTTACTACAACCCTTGTTCCGTCGGTGAAAAATTATTACGAGCGTATGGGAGGCATTAAATGCATTGTTTGCCTATCCTCTTAATGCTCAAGAGTTCACTGTGCGCGGCTATGGTCCGTATGCTCTAGTTAACCTTGTTAGAAAAACTTGCAGCTGTAAAGTGTTTGACATTCAACGTTTACCTTGTCCTCATGCACTAGCAGCACTAAAACACCAACGGAAGCCAGATTTTGGTTCAAGAATTTACATGGAACTTTGCTCCTCTCTACATATGACAGATCACTACATGCTAGCATATTCGGAAACAATATATCCGGTGCCTCCAGAAGAGCAGTGGGTAGTGCCGCCAGAGGTGGCTGACATTGTCCTCCAGCCGCCATTCAAGAAGACACCAAAGGGGAGAAAAAGGGTTAAGCGTATTCCATCGCCTTTGAGGTTCCCGGAAAATGAATAAGTGCTCAATTTGCAAGCAACCACAAGAGAAGCGGATTGCAGTAAGTAGGTTCAAAGAAGGATGAAATTGAGGGGAGTTGCGAAGGGCAACCATTGATGAGTTATTGTTTTCAATTATTGATGTTTTATATTTTATTGCTACCTTTAATAAATTATCCTTTATATTGTGCATTCTTATTACATGGTCTAAATATGTAAGTTAGTTATTTTTAGTTTGGAATTAGGTTGTCAAATTGAGGAAAAAATTATGGAATTAATATGTGTTGGTAATTTTAGTTTGTCAAAATTCGGGAGAAAAAAGTGCAAAAGTATACATTGCCCACGATCGCTTAGCGATCACACAGGTGATTGATTACGCCCGGTGCATGATCGGTTTAGCGATCCACAGTTATCGCTTAGTCGACCATGGGAAAAAAGAAAAGATTAAGCAAGCGATATCACGGATAAACCCAAGCGATCATGCACTAGCAGATTTGTTTACGCCAACCACATGATCACAGCGATCCGTTTATGCTTAATCAACCATGGGAAAAAAGAAAAGATTGCAAGCGATATCACGGATGCAAGTGATCATGCGCAAGGGCGATTTGTTTACGCCCAACCACATCGCTTAAGTGATCCGTTTTATCAACAATCGACCATGGGAAAAAAGACAAGATTCGCAAGCGATATCACGGATCGCTTAAGCGATATGCACAAGCGGATTGCTTACGCCAATCACATGATACCAAGCGATCCTTTATATCGCTTAAAGCGATTCTTGTGCAAATGGTTTTAAAATTTACTTGAGATACACCCCGCTACCCGGTGCGGTCAGCCCACGGGCCGCAATCTTCGGGGAAAGGCGTTACGATGCAGGTGGTGAATCTGCCCGATAGGGCTACATATGGCCTTTTCGGCCCAGTTGACCCACGGATGTGGCGGAAAAAGGCAGATAATCCGCCCGGAAGCGGCGTAAGGCGAGCGGAGAGGTCGAGATCTTGCCGTCTTGATAGCCAAATATATGGCCGTCGTTGTCGGTCGCGATGGCCAACATTTGGCCGTCGTTGACCGTCGGCGTCAGAACATTTCATTGAAAGTCGTGGCGGCAAGATGTGGCCTTTTCCGGCCCACATCCACGGTGGATCCGGCGGAAAAGGTCACAAGTGGCCATTATCGGACATTTTCGATTGTTTGTTGCTGTCGGCGGTAGCCAAAATCTGGAAAGTTGGGTGGGTGCGGGTGTTTTTGTTAATTTTTAAACTTTTCGGTATGCTCTGAAATTAATTCACTTAATGAGTCGAAAATTAATTAAAAATATACTAATATTTCGTAAATAATTAAGCAAACAAATATAAAAATATACTGAATGAATCGTAAACCCCATATGTTTAGTACAGCCACAAACAGGGTGCTCTAAGCGAATCGTAAACCTCTAGGGGTTCATCTTGGCGATGTAAAAAGAAGCTGTATGTTTAATATAAATGTAATAACGGAACAGGTGCTCTAAACGAATCGTAAACCCTATAGGGTTCATACTAACGTGTAAAAGAACTGTATGTTTAATATAAATGTAATAACGGAATAGGTGCTCTGAACGAATCGTATGAACCCTATAGGGTTCATGCGGACGTGTAAAAGAAGCTGTATGTTTAATATAAATGTAATAACAAGACAGGTGCTACGAATGAATCGTATGAACCTATAGGGGTTCATCTTGCGTGTAAAAGAATGTATGTTTAATATAAATGTAATAACGGAGCAGGTGCTGCGAGGCAGATAGTAAACCCTATAGGGTTCATCTTGCGTGTAAAAGAACTATATGTTTAATATAAATGTAATAACGAGCAGGGTGCTGCAGGCGAATCGTATGAACCTATAGGGTTCATCTTGGCGTGTAAAGAACTATATGTTTAATATAAATGTAATAACGGACGTGTAAAAGAAGCTGTATGTTTAATATAAATGTAATACAGGCAGGTGCTCTGAGGCGATTAAAGTCAACCTATAGGGGTTCATCTTGGCTGTGCAAAAAAGAAGCGTATGTTTAATATAGTTCTTTTACGTCATATATTAATATCCCTTAAGCGATTCTTTCTAAAGACACATAATTAAGCAAGCGATTTATGATCGCTTAAGCGATTTTTGCTAAAAAGAAACATGGTCGCAAGCGATTTATGATCGTTTAAGTGATTCCTCCTAAAAAGACAAATGGTAGCTTAAGGCGACCAATATATATCGCTTAAGCGATTCCTCCTAAAAGACACATGGTGGCAAGCGATTTAGGATCGCTTAAGCAATCTTTCGAGGGCCGAATGACACGCCCGGACTATGATCGCTTAAGCGACCCGCCTTTATCGCAAGCGATTCTTCCTAAAAAGACATGTGGTCAAGCAGGGATCATAGATGCTGAGGCGATCGTTTGAGGCGGAGAATTGACACTGCCGGACTATGATAAGCAAGCCACCTTTATCGGCAAGCGATTCTTCCTAAAAAGATATGCGGTCGCAGCGATCATAGATCACTTAAGCGATCGTTCAGCGGAGAATTGACTTACGCCCGGACTATGATCGCAAGCGACCCGCTTGTATCGGCTTAAGGCGATTCTTCCTAAAAGACATGTGGTCGCAAGCGATCATAGACGCTCAAGCGATCGTTTCAAGCGAAATTGACTTCTGCCGGACAATGATCGGCAAGCGACCCCAATTTGTATTGTTAGCGATTCTTCCTAAAAAGACATGTGGTCACTTAAGCGTCTGTGATCGGCAAGCGATCTTTTCCGAGCGAATGACATACGCCCGGACTATGATCCGCAAGCGACCTTACGTATCGCTTAAGCGATTCTTTCTAAAATGACATCTGCCCACACCTTGGTCGCTTAAGCGATTTAAGATCGCTTAAGCAATCGTTTCTGGAAAAGTCTTGGTTGTTTAAGAGAAATATGTGGACAAACAAAAATATCTTATATGGACACACCATACATAGTAAATTGAAGCTATTTGATGAATTATCTTATATGGACAAACAAAAAATATATCCCAAATATCGGATCCAATTCTTTACAATGATCACATACATAGTAAATTATTTACAATTTCTGGCCTGCCTTGCCTTTAATTTAGTTTTTGATGCCAAAGAGTTTAGAGTCCACGGTGAATGGTATCGGGCGATCCATGCTTGAAAAAGATGCCCACGACATCATTCTTCCCGATGCTTTCTGGCTCTGAACTAGCATCCAACAAATTCAAGATGGTGCCTCCGTTGACTTTCTGTGGAGATTGACCATTCCATCTTTCATAAACTATAAGTCAAAAAACTTCGGTGTCGGTTGGTTTGAAGTTATATGGTTTAGAATAAATACAATCAACTCAAAAAAACCCAAGTATGAACATCAACATCACATAAACTACAACATTCGACGTCAACATTCATACCCTTTGATTGGGTTACGGTCACTCAAACGGATACATCTGCCCATGGAGGCGATCGGCTTGACCCAGTAGCTCCCAGTTGTCTCTCATTGTTTCGTCATTCAAAGGCGTCTATCGGGCTATTGGTCATGTCAAAGCTTGAATAAATTTCAGGGTATATGCCCCACATTACTACAATAGGAAGAAGACATTAGCATTATAATAAACTTATAGAACAATTGTATTATGTAAGTTAGTTTTAAACAAAATTTACCTTGACTCATTTATTGGGCGGGTAGAGGCGTGAATTAGGCCACTTTCGGTTAGTACTGATCACCAAAGTGCCCAAACATCCCAGTATCACTGTGCAGCAGGGGAACAACACAGCGTGGGTCAACTCGACCTCCAAGCTGCTTGTCTCGACAAATGGTTGGGTTGCGATCAAGGATCTTGAGAAACCCCTCCTACAGATGCGCAGCATTTGCTATCCGGTGCATCTGTTTGGCGAGGATGATGCGGTACACTCTTTTAACAAAGGCCCAAGCCCGTTGGCCATATTTGGGCCGATCCCCACTTCGTCTTGCATAATCCTTGTCATCAACGAAAATCATCGGGGAGGGATCTGATCCAGGTTTATTCATACGTGGTCGTTTTTAACCGGTCCTTTTCTTACACCACTGCGGCATTTTTAATTAAAGTGCGATATGCGAAACAAGCGTTTGCCCAAGCGCCACATCGGTGATACGCGGTCGGGATACAACGAGATCAACATCACTAGTCTATCGTAGCCTCATCAGTGCTAATATCTCATCGATGTGCTGCATCAAATAAAAACAACAAGATAAGTATAGAAAACACGAGGCAAAAATAAGGAAAATTATGTGAAAATAACTCACCGGAGTCCTCAAGCCACGTCCCATTGTCAACAACTTACGGAAACCATTCCAGGGGATAATCCCTATCTTACACTTTATATGGCCATCAATTCCCGATCCATTGTAATAGGCATAAAAGAGTTTTTCCTTTCCTCTATTGGCCTATACAAATCGACATTTGAGTCCAATTTCCCTTCCCCACTTCCTCCCCCTTCCTCCATTTTTACATCCCTTCCTTCGCCTCCCACTCCCCCTCCTCCATTATCACCGCCCCACTTCCACCAGACCTCCTCACCTCCTCCATTTCTGGTTTTTCCTCCATTTGTTTCTTCATTTTCTTCTTCTTTACTGTGTCATTACCATGTAAGGCGATTTCACAAACTTGCTCTTTTGGCTCTCTCTTTTCAAGCCGGTTTGCACTTGACCGCCTTTAATTCTCCACCAACTTCCTCCTCCATTGTACCAACTTAGCCTCCATTGTACCTACTTTCCCTCCCACCTTATCCACTTTCTTCTCCACCCTTTTCATTGTTTCTTCCATCTTCTCAAGCTTTGCATAAGCGGATCATTGTAAAACTCTCAAGCAGCACATTTTATGAGGTCAACAACCTCATTCTCCCTCTGGCGATGTCTCGGCAAAGAGGTACTTGTTGTGCAGGTTTCTTTGAGACATCTGAACCCTCTTCCTCCCTCTTCTCCTCCTCATCCTCGGCCCCCAGGCCCCGGCCATTATCCTCGGCATCAATGACATTGTCAAGCAATAGCCACAGTTTGCCATCACATGCGTGACCCATTTTAGGCCCCGCGTCGGGCGGTGATCTGTTCATTCATCCCTTTCATCCTCCATTGCTCTGAAAGATGTGACATAGTCCTCTTCTTCATCCCCGATAGCGATCAAAAGGGACGGACGACTCTGCAATAAGAAATAAAAATCAATCGATTGAAGCAAAATAAAAAAGCAATTTGCATATTCAAAAGCTTAATCCTTCAATCTTACCCCAGTGCTTGAATCTCAATCTCTAATTGGCCATAATCCCATGGTTACAGCTCTCGACATGCCACGCAACATCCTAGGAAATTCTTTGTTGCACATTCACATTTTGCTCCTCCCCCGCCTTAGCGAAGATAGGGATGGCCTCGTACATCAAGCCTACATTATAAAAAAAAGCAGTTCATGTCATTATTCAAACACACATATTATAAAAAATATAACATAGAGCTATTAATATTTGCATTGCCCATGGGAAGCCAAACAAATTATACGTGCTTGGTTTAGCCTTCGCCCCATTCGACATGCTTTAACGCCATGTCTGGTTTTTCAGGCTCTTGATGGTTCACTCAAATGATATCCATCCCCACGGATAAGAATTAAAGAACTCCAAGTAAACACAAGCAAGCAACCAATCTTTCTCAATGACTTTTGTTGAGTCACCCGATAATAAGATAGAATGTAAAAAACAATATC
>CM047744.1:20920414-20952161 GCA_026225825.1 Pistacia integerrima
GTAACATCTCATGACAGATGAACGATGTAGTAATCTCCCCAGATATCAGAATATTGAAGATAAAGATAAATAGGAAAAAAAACTCAGTTCACTTCCAGGCTGGAATTTCAGAGAATACATGAGATAGGGAGGAGTGGACATCAAGATGGAGGGGAGGGAGTAGAATTATAAAACTACTAGATAACATTGTGTTTCTAGTGTTAGTACTTACCCAAAGCTGGTCAAACACATTTGCTACATATCGGTCAGAAGTTGTTGGATAATAATATTCTGAGAAGGGCCTGTGTTATGCCTAAAAGTATGAATCGACGCGCCTTTGTCGGGCATGGGCAAGCAAAGTTTAGGTAGGCTTTGCAGCCCATTCAAATGCAGCCTAGGTCACATGCTGATGCAAGCGGCATGCTCCTACCAAAGGCAAAGGTGGGTGTGCACTAAGCTAGCAAATGGCTAGAGACGTTTCACGTGTCCAATCCTTGCATAAGTCGAGGAAATCACTCGAGTAGGTAAGCAACAGGACATAAAGAAGGATCTGTACGGCAATCTGACCCACTCATAGATTCAATAATCATTACCTCAATTCATCCCACTATAAATAGAGGGCTCCTCTCCCGTTTGCGAGATTAGCTAATTTCTCTCTCTCTCTCTCTCTCTCTCTCTCTCTCTCGTAATCACTTGTAAATCAGCTCGCTGAACGCGACCTAACCTCATATATTAATACAATACTAATGGACGTAGGATTCGCTTACTTAAGCATTCGAACCATTTTAAAAATTGTCCTTCATCTTATATTCCGTTCAATATCCCCATACACGTGTGTCTTCTGAGTCAGCAACATTTCCCATGTGCGTGGTTCATTGGTATTAAAATCACACATCAATAGTTTGGTGCTAGAAGGAGGGTCTGATTTAGTACTTGTTCTTCATCAGGAGAATCTCCGACTAATCGGTCCCACTATAGCAAATGGCTCGCCGATTCGAATCTGAGCGAACCAATCATGGTGATGAAGAGATCCCCTGTGCACAAGAGACATTTCTCCTAAAGGCTCGCCTCCCCGCCCCAAAAGAAAATACCATGTGGGGACATCCCTTCAAGTTCACGGCTTGATCCAGCTGTCATGAGCTACCTGGAGGGGTTCAACAATACTTTCCAAACGGTCAGCCAAAGGTTGGACCGCTTAGATCATGTTGTGCCACCCGAATCAAATGAGGTGGTGCAACCGCCAAAAACGCCTGCAGGTTGCTTGAAAGCGCAGAAAAGGGAAAAAGCCTATGCCCTACAATTGGTGCACGTGAAAGGAAAGGAAAACAAGTGGTGCACGGCGACATAAAGGGGGAGGCTCGAGGGGCCGTTGAACATCAATCGCGCCCGAAAGGTAATACATGTGGCGTTAAGGCTCTGACATGTCGCAAACCTAAGCCGTCCCATGCCATATCGCACAAGCAATCCCACAAAAGTGCAAGGCAGGGAGATTCCCATAATCGCCAAAGTGACGACTCTGATCGTCGTCGAGAGGGAGATTCCCACCGTCTGTGAGTCGGTTTGTACCACCGCAGGTCGAATGTTCCCCTCCCCCGAATCATTCAAGCACCATCACACGACTCTAGCCAGCGTGTGTCAAGATTGGCTAGGACTGCCAGCCGAGGCAAGGAGGAATCCGACCTACAATCTTTCCTCAACCGCAACCATGAGGGTCGAACCCAAGTTATGGAAAATGATCCCTAGGTGGCTCCACTACCTCAGATTGAAGAGCTACAACGAGCACTGGATCACCTAAAAGCTCAGTGAAATAAGCAAGGGTGGTGGGTCCGCAGAGGCGTTTTCTTTTCTTTTCCTCCGGCGGTATTAGCCGCCCCTCTCCCATCAAGATTCAGAATGTCTGATATGCAAGCATTCGATGGGAATTCTGATCCGCAGGATCATCTATACGAGTTCAACGACCTCATGGAACTCCACCAAGTCTTTGACTTGGCAAAATCTTGTTGCTTGTGAGCTCGACATTCCTAAGACACTTCCAAGCAAATAGGAAGTTCCCAATGCCTCTGAGCTACCTCAGCAATATAAGGCAAGAGAGGGACGAGTCCTTCAAATCATATACCGATAGGTTCCACAGGAAACTCTATAAAGTAGCTCATACTCCCGAGGAGTCCGTGCAAACTCTCATCATCACGAGAGTTCGTCCACAGACTGATCTATGGAAAAATTTGTAGTTAGAGGATGATGTTTCCCTCACCCATTTCTACAGTCTTACAAAGAAGTACCTCCGCATTGAAAACTCTGTGGCGGCACTCAATCGCCACGACTTCGGGGTCCCTTCCCCGAGCAAAGGCACCCTGGTCCGAGGGGGAGAATAGAGGGCCGATCGTCACGGGCTAACGACGATCAGCGAAAAGGAAAGAAATAGTGATATGAGCCCAAGAAGTACTATGCCCTAGTTCCTCGTTGTGATCGCGACAAGAGTCAATACACTCCTTTGAATGCCTCAGTCTCAGCTATCCTTGACAAATCGGAAGAAGCCACGCCTCGGAGCTCGAGCCTATGAAAATCCCTTCGGGCCAAAAAAACAAGAAAAGTACCTGCCGTTATCATCGAGATAATGGGCATCACAATGATGAGTGTCGAGCTTTCTAGTAGGCAATCGAAGACCTCATCAAATAGGGGCATTTCAAAGAGTACGTCGATAACTCTATTTTTGTACGGGAGAAAAATTAGTAGGAACTAGGCAAGAAGCATCGCGATCGCAAGGGTATTTACAGTGTAGGTATCATCTTCGGGGGGCTACATCTTCTAGGGAATTCGCGAGGTGCCCAAGAAAGGTATACTCGCATAGCCCATCATGACCCCATCAGTGTATTAAACACGACGCGACGATCGCCTAAGGTTCGCAGAGAGGAGGAAATCTCCTTCTCTAAGAAAGATGCAGTATGACTACATCATCCTCATGATGATGCCCTTGTCATCACGTCCCAAATAAGGCGATGCGACGTTCACCGAATGTTGGTGGACAACGGAAGCGTAGTGAACATCTTCATGAAGCAAAGAATGAACTGATGAGGCCGACCAAGGCCCCCGCCTTCCCATCCCCCTATACAGATTCACTAGGGATCACCTGATCCCCAAAGGTAAGAACTCACTCTCAGTCACATTGGGTGACTTCGACGAAGTGACTAAGGTCACTGAGTTCTTAGTAGTGGATTACTTATCCGCTTTCAATGGCATCCTAGGGCAACCTCTACTGAGAAACTTCAAAACGGTTACTTCGATTTACCATCTCAAGATGAAGTTCCTCACCTCGACAGGGATAGGGGGAAGTCAGCGGATCTTAACGCGCATCTTGCTACTGCTATGTAAGGGTAGTGCAGATGGCGTGCAAGGGAAAGGGCATTCCGCATGGCATTCCTGAACAGGCAATGACGATCAGCCGGATCGAACCACAACCTAGACCAATGGAGGACAACTTGGATCCTCGTATCCAGGAAAGCCATTCCAAAGGGGGCCTACCGAGGACTATCCTAAGTGCTGCCTAATCCAGAGCAAGCCGAGTGTGAGAATTGGAAGTAATTCAACCCCCTCCCCACCCCACAAAATGACCACCTCACCTTCCTCGTGGGGGATATTATCGATGTGTTCGCATGGACTCATGTCGACATGGTTGGGATCAGCCCGAATGTCATTTGCCATGCCCTGAACATCGGCAATGAGGCCAAGCTAGTCCGCCAGAAGAGAAGAGCAATAGATCTAGAGTGATATGTTGCCTTGAAAATTGAGGTAGATAACCTCCTTTTGAATGGATCCATCCAGGATGCGCTCTACCTGAGTTGGGTTGCCAACCCGATTTTGGTAAAGAAGCCTAACGGCAAATAACGGACATGTGTTGACTTCACCGACCTCAACAAAGCATGCCCAAAGAATAGGTTTCCCCTGCCAAGGATCGACCAGCTCGTTGATGCCAACTCCAAGTACGAGCTGTTGAGTTTTATGGACGCCTACTTAGGGTACAATCGATCCCCTCCCCGATGTATGTGTCTGGACGGGCCGGGCATACCTCTTTTTGTTATAGATCGGGGTCAGACTTATAAGGTTATGCCCTTCGCCTAAAGAATGTTTGGAGCAACTTACCAATGTCAAGGGTTAACCGCAACGTTTTCTCAATGTATCGAGAAATCAATGGAAGTCTATGTTGATGACATGTTGGTCAAATCGCATGTCACTTCTGATCACATAGCACATCTCGCTGAGATGTTCGGGATAACTCCGAAAGTACAAAATGAAGCTCAATTCTCTCAAATGTTCATTCGGAGTCTCTTCAGGTAAATTTATGGGATACATGGTTAACTAGGGTAAAAGAGATCTACCCTGAGAAAATCCAAGCTCTCCTCGACATGAAAAACCCAACCAACCGAAAACAGGTTCAGAGTCTTAATGGGCGAATAATGGTACTAGCTTGCCCTTCATATCGAGGGCAACAGATCGCTGCTTGCCATTCTTCAATATACTCAAGGCTAATAAAAAGTTTGAGTGAACTCCCGAGTGTGAACAGGCATTCTTGAAGCATTAAAGAGCACCTCAGAAACCACATTTCCTGTCCAAGCCTCTCCCGCAAGAAATTCTCCTCCTGTATCTGTCTGTCTCTTAGTATGCCAATGGCACCTTTTAGTTGGGAAGGGGAGAGCAGGTTTAATGGCCACTATATTATACTAGCAAGCGTCTATTAGATGCCAAGATGTGGTATCCAGAAATGGAGCGATTGGCTTATGCCCTGCTAATTGCCTCCAGAAAGTTGCAACTTTACTTCCACACCCACACAATTCATGTATTGACCAATTACCCGCCTCAGCAGTCCTTCAGTAAATCGAGGTTTCAAGAGTTACCTGCGGGCCATAGAGCTAAGTAAGTTTAATCTGCAATACAGACTAAAAGCAACCATCAAAGGGTAGGCTGTTGCTGATTTCATCTCAGAATTCTCTTATCATCTGATGAAGGAATCTGAGCAATAAGCCAGTGAAGTCACCTAGGAAACTGTCCAAAATCTATCGACCTAGAGTCTGTATGTCAATGGATCATCGAATGTAAAAAGGGCTTGGGGGTGTGCCTTCTCCTCCTAAGTCCCAAAGCATTCTTTATTTTGGGTTCACGAGGACCAACAACGAAGCTGAGTATGAAGCTCTACTCACTGGATTGCGGTTGGCAAGAGAAATAAGGTCAACCACGATCAACAGCCACAGTGACTCCATGCTGGTTGTCAACCAGATTTTGAGGGAACATCAGGCCAAGGAAGAGAACATGATCGGATATTTGAAGAAAACAAAGGCTCACTCGAGTCGTTTAAGCACTTCACAAACACGCAGATTCCTAGAGACAACAATTCTGTCGCAGATGCCCTGGCAAAGATAACCTCGTCGCTAGACTTAGACGCACCAAAGAGCATTTCTGTTTGGTTCATATAGGCACCCAAGACGCTCCCCATCCGAACAGCCGTGAATATGACCGGAAAGCCGGGGCCTGATGACCTTGATCATCCAGTATCTCTGAGATGGGACTTTGCCCAATGACAAGATCGAGGCAAGAACCCTACAAACCAGAGCTGCTTGTTACACGCTCATAGGAGACCAGTTGTACAAGCGAGGGTTTAGTGCCCCTCTTCTCCGATGTGTAACCGATGAGGAAGCAAACTATACTATGAGGGAGATACATGAAGGGATTTGTGATAATCACACGGCTGCACGATCCCTAGCCAACAAAGTTGTTCGTCAATGGTACTACTAGCCCTTGATTCAAGAAGACACCTACAACTTTGTTAAAAAATGTGACAAGTACCAAAGGTCGCGAACATACCGCGAGCTCCTTCCCACCAATTGATAACTATGACTAGTCCCTGGCTATTCTCCATGTGGGGAATTGATCTCATTGGTCCCATGCCAGTTGGTAAAGGAGAAGTCAAGTATGCAGTGGTCGATAGACTACTTCACCAAGTGGGTCGAAGAGATGGCAATAGGCCCGAGATTTTGGGTACCCGGCCCGGCCCGGCCCGAAAAGGCTGGGCTTTTCCCGTAGGTGATGGGCTTGGTCTTGGGCCTGGGCTTGATTTCAAGGCCCGACCATGTGTACGGCCTGGTATGGTATATCCTTCGTCCCGTCCCCTGCCCGGCCCGGGTAAATTGATTCCATCATTTTATTTTACTAATTTACCCTTATACTATATGTTTAATTACAGTATTATCCTAAGTATATATATCTAATTTTCCCAAACCCTAACCTCTAACCTCTTTCTCATCCCATTCCCTAACTTTCCCTATGCCCCACCTGCTGCCCTTCCTACATATCTCTCTCTCCATTTGCGATTCACCATTCGCCCAATCCCCATGGCTGTCCGCTTTTGCTTAGATAAAAACTCCTCCGTGCTACCTTCCAAAGATCACCTCCGAAGAGTCCTCCTGAAAACCCTAAACCCAGTTGGTTCTCGGGCCTTCTCTTCCATTTACCAAAGCTTCAATACTACAAAAACAAACATGGGTTTCAAGCATAAATACATGGGTTTCACCACCTAAGGTTCCCGCTTGTTTCTTGAAGTTCTTAGTGCTAGAATTGTTATTTGTTTGAAATTTTGCAAAACAAAGTTATGGAACGAAGTTTAATGAAGTAAGGGTGATAACTTGGTTGTTAGATGTTATTTATTGTTTGAATCATTGTTTGTCACCGGGTTTGATTATTTGATTTGGAATTTTCAAACACCGGGTTTGATTATTTCGCTGAATTTTTAGATCAAGGGTTAGTGTTTCGGGTTCGGGCATATTGATGGTTGCATGCTAAATCTAATGTTTCCATGATTCCATCCATGGATTAGTGTTTCAAACAAGATTTTAACAATCACCGAATGCATAATGGCCTCGTAATTGCTCGTTGTTTAAGTAACCTTTAAATGTCATTATGTTCGATATATTTTCTCTGATTCTGCAATAATTTTGGTTGTGGCTTGTAATATCTGTATGTTTTGAAGCCTTGATTTATCACTCTAACTGAATATTCAAAAGAAGCAATGCTTGAGTAACTAAATTTAACTTAATTACGTTATACTGTCATAAGCATCGAGCATATCGCATTTCGCCTTTGCTCGTGGAGTTGTTGATTGTGTAGCTGATTTTGCAAAGAGGACATTGATATTTGATTGATTATATTCACTTGAGTTAGCAAAGAAGATTAAAGGTAGCGTATGAATTAGCCTGCATTTCACTAAAAGCATTTACAGTTGAACAACTTGAGTGTTGTATGATCAATTCAGGTCGCTAATTACGTGTGATTAAGGCTCAGGATTGGCATAATAAAAGTTTTGATATAATTAATTTATATATGACATTTATGTTTTATGCCTCGTGAATTGGGCATTCTCCGCTTATACTTCAAATAATTGACAATTGGGACATTGTAGGCCATGCAATTTGTTAAAGTCTAAAGCTAACCACTTTACTGATAAATATTATTTTTTAATAAATTAATATGACATATAATCTCTTTTAATTTTATTTTGTAATGTTATTTGATATTCATACTTTTTGTTCATTTTTTTAGGTTTCAACATGTCAATTCAAACTTCTTTACTTGGTAAACGAAAAAGCTTAGAGGAGGAGATGAATCTACCTTTCCGACTCATCGAAAAATTGTCGACCCTCCTGGATTCCTGATTGGAAGTAATCAAATTCAATCCCCAATTGCTGATACTGAGGAAGAAATGAATGAAGAAAATGGCCCCTTAATGATGTTGACAGTTGCAGCCATACTATAAGGACAAAATCAGTTGTATGGCAACATTTTAAGAAAATTAAAGTTGATGGCAAGGATAAAGCAGAGTGTAACCATTGTCGTAAGCAACTTGCTGGTGGTTCCAAAAACAGGACAAGGCAGTTGCATGCACATATTAAAATTTGTCCAAGGCGAAAGTATGGAGATGTATCACAGAAGATTCTGTCGATGACCCCGAGAGAGGATTCAAGTTCAAAGTCACAAATGACCTTAACTTCGCATCAGCTTGATCAAGAGTCGGTGAGAAAGGACCTAGCAATGATGATTGTTCTACATGAATATCCTTTCGAGCATGGTTGATCATTACGGTTTAGAAAAATTTTTGTAACAACATGCAACCGTTGTTTAAGGTTGTGAGTAGAAACACTATTAAGAAAGACATATTCAAGATGTATGATGTAGAAAAAGAGAAGACAATGAAATTGTTAAGCAAAAACCGGAGTAGGATTGCTATCACTCGATTTGTGGACTCCGGCCAAAGAATCAAAACAAAGGATATATGACGATCACAAGTGCACTTTATCGATGGCAATAACCGGGTCTTACAAAGTCGAACCTTTCATAAGGTATTATCTTTTAAGGTTTTATCATTCTTATTTTTTAATACAATTTTTGTAGTTATATTAATAATATTTTTTATGTATAATTAATATTACGTATTTATATATGTGCCTTGCCCACATACTAGAGATGTGCTTGCTCGCGCATTGATGGACGAAGCTTTTTATGAGTGGAATATTGATAGAAAGTTGTCGACATTGACGCTTGTAACTGCTCCACCAATGATGCAAGCTTGTTGAAGATATCTTGAACAAACTTCCAAGTGCCTCACTTATGTTACGTGGTTCACGCTTCCATATGCGTTGTTGTGCGATATTCTGAATCTAATTGTACAAGATGGATTATCGGGTGATTGGACAAGCAATTGCAAGAACTGGTGAGAGCGTTGGTTATTGGTCAAAGATCTCCTAAAAGAGAGCAAAAATTTGTTCAAGCAAAGACGTCAAGGAAGGCATTGAAAGTACAAAGAAGTTGGCTCTGACCTCGTAAGACTCGGCTGAACTCAACTTCTTATTTAATGCTTGAAATCTTGCCTTATTTACAAAGATGTGTTTTTTCGTTTAAAGCTTCGTGAGCCAAAATATAGATGTTTGCCAACTGAGGAGGAATGGGAGTTGGTAGAACAAGTTTGTTCAAAGTTGAAAATATTTTATGTTGCTACAAACTTGTTCTCTGGAACAAAATATCCGACATCTAATATTTATTTCCCAAAAGTTTGTGAAATTAGGAATTGCATTGTCTAATTGGCTCGATGGTGGGAATGATTTGATAAGGAATATGGCGTAAAAAAATGCTTTGAAAAATTTAACAAGTATTGGGATGTGATTAATCGTGTTCTGGGGGTAGCGAGTCTTTTAGATCCTAGATACAAAATGAAATCGTTAGGATTATTTTTTTCCCCTGGATCTATGGAGTTCGATGGTAAATATCATATTCGAGAATTCAAGGATTATTATCGATTTATTTAATCAAAGACTAATCGGCAAGAAGTAGTCAACCTCCCTCCCACCGTACTGTTAGAGTCATGAAAGTGACTCTATTTTGGTGATAAAAATACCCCATTTGTGATTAAAGTGAAGTATATTGAGACAATTAAAGAATTTATGAATTTATTCACGAAAATCGCTTCCTAATATTTTTTCTTATGAATTTAAAGTGTTTGGAATGATTTTGGAAAAATATATGAGTTGGATATTGGGTTGTGGTTTATGGATTAAGGGTGATTTTGTCTCATTTATGCTGTTTAGGGGGTAAAATGTCATGTTTTAAGGGGCTGATTTTGTCACTTTTCAATTGTGTAGGACTAAACTCGATATTTTACAAATTCTTGTATAAAAGAAAAGTTCGGATCGCGTGAACAGGGGGAGGTCGTTTCACCCAGCTTTCGGGCGACGTCGGCCTTCTCCGCGACCCTTCGTCTCTCCGGCGACGTTGCCTTTCCCAAGCACCGATCCACCATCGCCCACCGCAAGCCGCCACCGTGAAACACCACACAAAGACCTGCGACGATTCGACTTCCCACCACCGCTCGCTTCGCCTTCCCGGCCCGCTTTGGCCATTTTTCCGACGACGCCTGCCTCCCCAACAGATCTTCATTCCCCTATAGCCGGATCCAAAGATTTCCAAGCTTCCACAGGGCCGCGAAAACCGCCTTAATCCGCGGTTTTGCCGCCACGCCTCTTCATCTTCCTAGCCGATCTTGCTCATTTCCGCGACTTCACCTCCCTGTGGACCTCCGATCAACTCCCCATCACCAGAGCTTTCCATTGGTACCTTCGGATCCCATTTCCGCCACCGCTTTTCCTGAGCCCACCCGAAAATTAACGCTTTCGCGAATTCCGCTGCCGTCAGATTCCCGGCCGTCCGCTGGTCGCTTTTCGCCCTTCTTCACACCATATCGCGCTCGCTACCTCCTTCGCCATGATCAGCCTCCGCTTTCCACCGCTTCGGCCTCCGTCATCACCACCATGCCCTGGCCGAGTTCCCGTGTCCTGACTACTGTAGGCGAGATCGAGATTGACTCCACCGATCTCCTCATCACTCGACTAGTTGGATGAGCCCGAATGTTGATATTTGGTTAAGTTTCTTGTATTCAGATTATATTTGTTTTCGCTTCAGCTTTGTTTGCGATACTTTAATATTATTCCGATACTGACGTGTTGAATTGATAATGTCCATTGAAAACGCTTTTTATTGATATATAACTTTTCGCATAATTGAATGTCGGTTTGAGATTATTGAATGTCGATTATGACTTTAAATTGCTTCGCATCGATTGCAATCAAGTTGTAGTAGCTTTAATATCATTTCTACTAGGAATGCATTTATTGTGTAATTAGTTGATTGGGTGATACAAGTTAGTAGGTTGTACTTGTTAACGTTGTACCAACTAGTGGTGTTTAAGGGTTTAGCATTTTCGGTTAGTCAATGATAGTCTTTAACCAATCGATCTGTAACTAAGACGATAGGGAGACAGGATAGATTATGCCTAGATTGCCAGGAGATATTTCTATGGATTTGCCTAGCCTTGTAGGATTAGGAAATTGAAGAGCGAGGAGAGGAAGTGTGAGAGTTGGTCTTGAGTCAAACCGAACCCGTAGCGACAACGCTTTTAATATTAAGTTTTAGTTAGCAATTTATTTAATGCTTTTTAATTTCCTGCAAGTAATTAGTTTCCTTAGTTTTAATCAATCATTCCGCCAATTTCTCTTTGTTAACTCAAAAATACATTAGGTCATTAGTCTTGCTCCCCGTGGATTCGATCCTCGCACCGCTAACTACGGTACTTAGGTTTAATTTTGTGACCGTGACGACCGGTCTAACAGCAGAACCTTCATTGCAGACTAATATTCCTTGTAGTGAGGACGATGGGTCCGTTAGTGACTTTGAGATGTATATTGCACAAGAATCAAAATGTGTGAAGGATAGTCCGTAACTAGATTTTTATTTAGAGGGAGAAACTTTTGCCCTGGGACTCCTAACTTTGACATATTGGTTTGGTGGAAGACAACTGGGCCTAAATATCCAATCCTCTCTTCTATTGCTCGAGACATCCTTGCTATTCCTGTCTCCACAGTGGCTTCTAAATCTATATTTAGCACGGGTGGGAAGGTAGTAAGCCCACATCGCAACAAACTTCATTCAGATACATTAGAAGCATTGATGTATGTTCAAAATTGGTTACAGGCGGATATAAAAGGTGATTAAATAAAAATTTTATTTTTTTAACATATTTGTCTTATTGTCCTTAATATATATTTTTTATTTCTTTAACGTATTTGTCTTAATATCTTTAATACATTATATTTTGCATTCTTATTAGGTCAACAATCATGTTCGACATTTTTTGATGACACTGATGAGGAAGAAGATGAATTATAATGACAAAGAATAGGTATGCAATTGGTTAAATATTTAGTCTTTCATGTGTTATATGCTTCTTATGTATTTTATAATTGCAGAGAGGTGGACTTACCCGACTGGAGCTTGCAAAACTTAAAGAGACAACAACTTAGAAATTTGTGATAGATTTTATTGTTTTGTATTTGTTCAGATTTTACTATCTCAATTTGCTTGTCACTCTTATGGTTATGTTATACTCTAAAAATTGATGAATGCACTTTGTCGAATGTTATTTATATATTTGTCGAATGTTATTTACTTATTTATGTTATTTATATATTTGTTGAATGTTATTTTGGGATGTTCCAATTTTGCATATATCATAACAAGTATATAATTTGTTTGGGAAATAAGAAATAAAGCTTAGCCTTGGTCGCTAATTTCAAAATCAATTTACAGAGGCAGATAAATTGGAGTACTTGGTCAAGTACTATATCTATATTCATGAAGCTACCAATTTTGTTACACCGCAAAAAATGATGGCAAAAAAATGCAGCTTGGGCCGGGCCTCATGTTCTAAAAAGTCTGCTGCCGGGCCTCGGCTTTGTTTATCATACCCGCACGGCTCGGGCCGGGCTTGGGCCTCGGGGCCATCAGCCGGGCTTGGGCTCCGGGCCAAGGGGTACCTTGGTCCCTGGCCGGCCCATTGCCATCACTAGGTCGGGCCGCAGCCATTGGCTACGATCACCACCAAAAAGCTCAAGGACTTCGTCTCCAAAAACATTGTGTGCCGTTATGGGATTCCTCATACCCTGATCTCTGATAATGGGAAGTAGTTCGATAATGAGGAATTCAAGCAGTTTTGCGACGAGTTGGATATCCATAAGAAATTTGCCCCACTCATAAGACCACAAGCAAATGGTCGGGTTGAAGCCGTCAACAAAATCATCAAGCACACTCTGAAGGCCAAACTTGACGCAACCAAGGAAAATTCGGCTGACGACCTCTCTGAAGTCCTATGGGCATACATGACAACTCCGAGAACCTCTACCTTAGAAACTCCCTTCTCACTAGCATACGGCTGCGAGGCGATGATCCCTTTGGAGGTAGGAACCAATTCACTTTGGAGAGACATGTTCAATGAAATAGACAACGAGGCGCTTATATGGGCAAGTCTGGATTTAGTCAAAGAACATCACAACAAGGCTCAACTGAGAATAGCAGCTTATCAGCAACACGCAAAAAGGTTCTTCGATTCTAAGGTTAGAATAAGAGATTTCCAGGTCGGCGACCTCGTTCTAAAAGAAGTCCTCTTCAGTACAAGAGTACTAAGCGTTGGAGTTTTGGGGCCGAATTGGGAAGACCCGTACCATATCGCCAAAGTGATAAGATTGGGGACTTATCACCTCAAAAGGCTAAATGATTCCGAAGTACCTCGAGCTTGGAATGCTGAACATCTTCGACCATATTATCAGTACTTTTGAACTCTTGCAAATATTTTACTTTTTTAGCTTTGTAAATAATACAAGTTCTTTTGTAGTCGCTTTTTTTTGCGTGTATATGACTCCGTTTGGATAGACATTGTATGAATGTTATTGTAAACTGTTAGAACGCGACCTCATGTATAACGATTGTGGGATACGAAAAATTGTAACTACTCACAAGATTAAGAAAGTGAAATCTTTATTCATTAATAAAAATTAAAAAAGTACATATAAGCGAGCAAAGGGAAGGCGGTTCAAATATAGGAAATCACTGGTCCTCATCCCCAGGTCTCTAAGGCGCAGCCTCGTCGTCTTTAGGCTGGTCACCAACCTTCTACTGGGGTATGAGCTCCTCTAGGACGTATTCCAGATGCTCCTCTTCCGGGGCAGGTCCCTGAGTTGCCTCCTTATCCTCGGCTCACACCATAGCGCCGAGGGCATCTCGGTACTCTTCGGGGAGGTCGGTCAGGTCTATGGTAGGGTTCTTCGGCCGAAGGGCATAGATAGATGGGATTGTCCACTCGACAGCTTTCCTCTACATCTCCAATTCTTGCTACTACATCTCTGCAGTCATCGAAGTGACCCGACCTTGGGTGAAATGGAGTTCGGCCTCAAGTGCCGACCTCTGCTTCTTGATGGTTTCCCACAGCTTTGCCCTTTCCCGCTCTATTCACAATGCCCGCTCAGAGTTCGTTTGTAGCTCCTTTTCTTTCTTGCCAGCCTCTTTGGTGAGTTTGGCCACTGTCCTCTGGAGCTCCTTTAGTTCCTCTCCTCGCTTCTTCTAGCTCACCTTCGTAAAGTCCACCGTGGCGAAGAGCAAAGATTCCTTTCGTACATTGTGCATTGATTCTCGCCTAAGCGGTGGATGCATCTCTCTCTACTTGAGCGGCTTCTAAGTCCCGCTTAAACCACATGTTCTCTTCTCACGACTAGCCTCAGACAAACCCCACCCTGAATCCTTCATAGGACAGTGCATGGAGAAAGGTGGTCTATGTAACGAAGAGAATAAAAAGTTAGTTTCCTTTCTACTAAAAGCAAATGTAAAGTCCTCACCGAGGACAGCTCATTCTACCTGGCTTAGGTGCTGGAAGGATATGGACATCAGGTCCATGGGGTTAGCAGCCATGAACTGCTTAAACGCCTCCGAGAGCCCACATTCCAATAGGGTGAAAACTACTGGCTACAAATGGTCTGGAGGTTGCCCCATTGAGTCCAGCACAAGCGTGCCTATACCCCCTGTAGGTAGCATTCCCTCCGCTGGCTCTTTGCTTGACCTCTTCCCAGGACTCGCGGCCTCTCTCTGCCTCATCCGCGGACCCTCCAAGGTGATGAAAATGCCGGTCGCGCCCCTAGGAGGCCCTCTTGAGCGAAACGCTTGGTAAGGCTGTGACCTCTCAAGCTGAATGCCCAGGCCTTCTGTCTCAGAATCTAACTCTTCGGCCCGAAGATGCTTTTTGCTTCTTGGAATTTTGAGCCATCATCTTGTACTTCGGGCGAACAGCTGAAGGCTGAGGAGCACCTGTAGGTCAGACCGGAGCACCCACCGGTGTCCTTCCGACGGGGGGACCGCTAGGAGGTACTCCAGCCGGTTCGATGACGCCCATGCGGGGGAAGTTGAACTACCTTGGTCACTGTGATTTGGGCCCTTTAGGAGGTATGGTCGCTGCATGCGGACATCTTTAGCAAAACAGTTTGATTCATGCAAAGAAAAGAAACGGGCTAAAGTTATGGTACTTACTCGATGTGGTCTCTAGGGTCGCCTCGGAATTAAAGAAACCATACTTTCGCAAATTTGCAGTCGTCAGGAGCAGTCTTGCATCGTGACTTTCTTCAGGCAGAAAGCCGAAGGTAGTGATCCTGTCCGGATCCTCGAGGAGCGATAACCTAGTCGTCTTGTTAACTGCAAAGAAACAGAGAACTCGTTAGCAAAGATCAAAAATAAGTTCGCGAACTCAAACGAAAAGAACCTACTCGGCCCAGAATTGGCAAATGCCATCATATCGAAAGAAAAAGAACTGCGTCTCATACGCCCGTACGTTGCCTCGGTAACTATGTATTCCCCGCCTGATAGTAGGTCGCTTGGAGAGGTAATAAAAATCCTTGTCCTTACTCTTCTTTAGGATGTACGAGCAACCAAGCTCTAGCGCGATTAGCTCATCTAATCTGTTTTTGGCGCATACGATATACATAGCCACAGCTATCATATACGTATTTGGCGTGAGCTGCAGTGGTGCGATCCCGAAGTGATCGAGGACCGACCTGACAAAATGATGGAAAATGATCAACCTCTCACTCTTAAAGATGTTCTCGGAAATCGCAACCATCCCTTTTGGCAGATTCCGAGCTATATATGACCTATGCTGGAAGACCTCTACAATGTATGGATGGCAGGACGTTTAACTCTATTCAAACGCTTCATGTTTTTGATGTAGTGATCTGCATATTCTTGTTTTACTACTAGTCTTGTTGCTTTATTTATGTTTTTGTGTTTTGATTTTGTAGTTAGATGATACTATACGCCGCCTCACAAAACACAGCTTCCCCTTGGTCAGAGACAAGGCCAAAGTGATTCTTCAAAAACTAAAAGAGAATACTGAGCTTCACGAGTTCTAGGCCGTTTTGAACACTGAGCATAACGAGTTCCAAGATGACGCCGATGGCTTGCGTGTCATTTGCCCCCTCGAACACCAGCAGGTCCACATTTTTCAGTGGGCCCTTTCTCATTGACAATCAGGACGAGGAGTTCAATATCAAAGACCTTTTAGCCAGCCCTAGCCATCAGATATGATATGATTGTTTTTATTTAATTTGGGATAGTTTTTAAAAAAATATATTCAAAATTTTTATGAAGAAGACTCTATCTAAAACATCTTTAGTTTTGTTCTGTTTTCTATTATTGCAGAATCTTCTTTGCAAGCTACTTTTAAATTTTCATTAATTTCAATGAATTCCAAATCTTTAGTGCAAATTTTGGCCATTACAAATTTTCTTGCGTGCATAATAACACATAGGTTGAGTGTTCTATCTCCAATGACATGGAAGGATCTGCCGGAGTCACGAGTTGTGGTAGGGAGATTTGGTGCAATTGGTAAGGATGGTGACACGTGGAGTTGAAGAGATGATTTTTATTAGGAAATAAGATAAAATTTGATAAAATGTCTAACGGGAATGCACGAATCAACAATTTTAAATAGATGTACTGATTTCCAATTTCTCTACTTATAATCTATAATTCATTTATCAGAAAATCAACAAAAGCTTTTGATAATTAGAAGTTGATTAAAAATTCTTCAAAACGTTTTGTCACTTGAAAAATAAATATTAATAGCGGAAGTGTTATTAACAATATTCCTGCTTAGGTGTAATTAAGTAAATTTTTTTATATGTAATTATAATAATAAAAAAAATTGTCTTATCTTGAGTTCAAAGCTTAATTATCCAAAAAAAAAAAAAAAAAAAATCTCTTATCGTAAGTATGTTTGTGTTAAAATGAACATCAGCTAGAGAGATAATTATATAAATATTCATTAACCTTACTTATTATAAGAAAATTCATGTTATTTCTAAAATCTCCAAAAAAATTTGTTATTTGGTAAATCTTCAAAGAATCGAGATCAAAACCCTTTTGTTATATTAATAAAATAATTATACCATAATGTATTTCCTTCAATCAATTTTGTTATTTGGATTTCAACAACACCAACTAGTTACAAAAATAAATAAGTAATATTAAAATTTATAAAGTTAATATTATCCTGTAAGATAGATAATTTTTTATATGTAGCTTCTATTTTTATTTAATATTTTTATAATTACTTTGTATATAATATATCTTATGAAAGGTTAAACAATTATAACCAATGTTCTGAAAACCGGACCCGATAATGACCCATTCAAGGGTCCGGTTTTCGGTTTGACCGATTGGATCGATCGATTGGACCGTCATTTGTAAAATTTCTTTAGTCCCTGAAGGTTTGAAATTCATCAAAAACACCCCTATAATACTCCCTTAAGGTTTGAAATCCATCTAAAACACCTCGGTTGAGCGAAGATTCCGGTGAGTGGTGGCGACAGCGACGATCGACGGCCAATCAAAGCTGGAATCTTGGGGCTTTTGATGTGTAGGTGCCAGCGACTCTGATCGTGGTGCTAGAGAGTTCCATCGATGCCAAAAATCGTCTGAATCAATAAAAGAAGTCTGACTGTCGCGTGAAGTTTAGGTGGACGGCGAGCGACGATGGCTGGACGACGGCCACTGAAAATGGCAGGGTTTTGTAGTGGAGATGCGGTCAAGTCTAATGGCAGTGATTTCTCCCTCGATCGGTGCCGAACTGGTGGGGATTCAATCAGATTAGACCATGATTCAAGACTATTCTCGGGCACCCAACCTCCCCGGTCCAATCTGGGTTTAAATGCAATTAACCCGGTTTTTGAAGTATTCGACCGAAATGCCACCGGCCACGGCCGAATCGTCCACTGCATACCCGTCCGGCCCCTTTAACATTGATTATAACATAAATTATTGACAGATTTATAACAAAAATTTCACTAACTAGTGCAATTTAATAAATTTGGAAGAGAGCTATACACGTACACATAGACATGTTTAATAATCTCTTTTTTCTTTTTTTGGGTTGAAAGAACACGAAAGACTTTGTTTACACATTTTATATGCACGTATTATTTAAAATTAGTAAACACATAAAATAAACTATAAACATATAATTAAAATACAACTTTGCCCTTCAGAATTTCCAAAAAATACAAATTAACCACTCCAAAGGGCAAATTTCATATCAAATATTCATCATCTGGAAACTAAAGCATAAAATTATATAACAACTTCTCTGCCACCACTCCCTCATTCCATTTATTTGCTCTGTTTTTCTTCCATTTCTCTTCTCAAACCATGGAAAAATTGCATTTATTAACTGCCAACGAGATCGATGACATTCTCACTAGCATACGTGTGTAGATCACCGGAAAAAAGTGTTCCAAACAAGGCATGACCGCAGAAAAAAATTCGTTAATGGCTAGTCTAGAACTTCTTGATGGAAAGGTGTTTGACTGTATTCAAATGCATCAAATTTTTGAGACAATGATCTGTATTGTTTTACTACCTTTCTATTACTTTATTGATGTTTTTGTGATTTGATTTTGCAGTTAGGTAGTATTATAACCTGGCTCACAAAATACAAGTTTCTCGCGGTCAAAGACAAGGCCAAAATGATTCTTAAAAGCTCAAAGATAATACTCAAGAGTTACGAGTTACAAGCCATTATGAACACTGAAATCCAACACGGCGCCGACTAGTTGCATGACATTATTCCTGACTTGAACGCTGGCGAGCCATTCTTCTTTCCCTATGATCCCTCTAGGGACCTAAACCTATACCTCTATGAAATTAACCACTCACAGACAATGAAAACTTCTGATATGATGGTAACATTCGGTTAGAAAAAATTTTCTTAGTCTATCTATTCTAAACTGTCCATATCAAATAATCATCATCTGAAATTAACCAGTCTAAAACGTCGGATTTCATATCAAATATTCATCATCTGGAATCTAAAGCATAAAATTATATCACAACCTCTCTGCCATCACTCCCCAATTCCATTTCTTTACTCTTTTTTTCTTCCATTTCCCTTCTCAAACCATGGAAAATTTGCATTTGTTAATTGCCGCCAAGATCGATGATATTCTCACTAGTCTAGAATGTCTCGATGGAAATACATTTGACTATATTCAAACGCATCAATTTTGTGAGGCAGTGATCTACATTGTTTTAATACCCTTCTATTACTTCAATGACGTTTTTGTGTTTTGATTTTGAGGTAGTATTATAAGTTGGCTCACAAAATACAAGTTCCCTGTGGTCAAAGACGAGGCCAAAACGATTTTTCAAAATCTCAAAGAGAATACTCAGAGTTATGAGTTGCAAGCCGTTGTGAACATTGACATCCAACACTGCACCGGCTAGTTGCACGACATTATTCCCGACCCGAACGCCGACGAACCATTCTCCTTTTTTTATGATCCCTTTACGGACCCGAACGCATACCCAAACCCATATCCGAACCCCTACAGACAAGACAAGGGAACATCACTAGCACACTCACAGACAATGAAAATTTCTTATATGATGGTAACATTCGATTAGAAAAATTTTTCCTAGTCTATCTACTCTAAACTGTCCATATCAAATAATCATCATTTGAAATTAACTAGTCTAAACCGTCAGATTTCATATCAAATATTCATCATGTGGAAACTAAATAATAAATCTCTACCATCGCTCCCTTATTCCATTTGTTTGCTCCATTTTTCTTCCATTTCTGAACTCAAACCAGGGAAATTTTCATTTGTTAAATGCCAACGAGATCGATGACTTTCTCACTAGCAAATCACCAGAGATAAAGTGTTCCAAACAAAGCAACATGCAAGCACAAAAAAAAAAATGCTCAGAGTTACAAGTTGCAAGCCGTTATGAACACTGACATCCAACATGGCACCAATTGGTTGCATGACATTATTCCCGACCCGAACGCCGACAAACCATTCTTCTTTCCCTATAATCCCTCTGGGGATCCGAACTCATACCTAAACCCATACCCAAACCCAAATCCAAGCCCATACCCAAACACATATCCGAACGTAAACCCCTCGCTATTATTCCGATGCCCTAAGGTATGAAATTTACCTTTCAAGTAATTTTCTTTTTTTGAATGGAAGGGGTAAAATGGTAAATTTACATGTATTTCGAGATGCGGCCATTATTAAGTGTAAGGGGTGATTTCATTGAAGAAAAATGAGGGTAGAATGGTCATAAAGTTGATTGATATGGTTAAATGGCGTAAACGGTAACCAAGGGTATAATGGTCTTTTCATACAAATCCCTATGTAATAAGTATCCATAAAAGGGCACCAAGGGTAAGTTAGTCATTTACCTAATGGGATTTCTTAATTGTTAAGTGTTTTAAAGAAGTCAGATGGCATTAAATGAGTGCTAATCTTTATGTTGTGGTAGAAATGACCAAAACACCCTTATATAAAAAAATTATGCCAAATGACCCTTGTATCTAACTTTTATTGACCAATCACATTAGAGCAACAATGGAATAAATATTTACAAGGTTTAAAGAGAGAGGAGTCGGCCTTGTACACCCCAAACATATCATCTTCTTCTTCATCTCTCAAATCCACCATAAAAGCCACTAATCCAAGCATTTTATTCTCAAATTTTCATAGGATTTCAAGTTGATTTTCAAAGGAGATCACCATCCACTCTTAAAGAACTTCAATTTCAGAGTTTAAGGTGAGTTTCAAAACCCTAGTTGTTCTGATCTTTTAGTTAAAAGAGAAATTCATAAGTGATTATGTGTATAAGGTAGAAAGGGTGAACCTTTGGAGATAAGGAGTGTCTTTGTGCTTTGAATACTAAGGTAAGGAAAAAATCTCCCTTATGACTACAATTGATTACACCTAGGGTTTATGGAACTTACATTTATTTATGTTAATATGAGTGTGATGCTATGTTTTGGTTATGGATTGTTTAAATGGGTGTGTTGATTGGTGTATGTGTGCATATGGAGGATGATTATGCCAATTAAGAGATTTGTAGTTGACGATGTTCGGCACTTTTTGGTTCTGTAAAAGGGAGGTTTTTATGGCCTTTTATACTTAGAATGACATGGCAAATGATGTGAATGTGCAAATGAAGGTGACATGGTTAAAATGAATAGAATTCGGATTTGGCTTTTTAGGACTTATACTGTACATGCTTCATTGAATTGGTCATAACTGAACTTATAGAAGTCCGATTCAGTTTATTCTTGAAGTGTTAAAAATTGGAGAAATATACCTAAAACTTTTATGTTTTAGCCAAAAATCAATTCGAATTGGAAGATAAGGGAAAAATTGCTTGAAAAGTGACAAACTATATGGCATCCACCTTCTTCATGGAAATTCCCAATTGTTTCTAATTCTAATAAACCCCTAAATAATCTTACTACTGAAATTCCTTGTATTGTATGAGAAACTAAATGAATTAAGTTAAGAAGTTTAATAGGAGAATATAGTATGATTAAGCATGGGATATGTTAGTCCATATGTTTGCATTCATAATGGTAATGCATATAGCTTATTTAGTTGTCTTATGAAAATTTATTAAATGTTAAAGAATGAATTCCATGAGTCTCTTGAGGTATAAACCAAGATCAGAGGAATTGAATTCTTATGGAAACCATGAGTCCTTTGAGGTGACGATCAAGAATAAGGTAATGGTTCAAATGAATCCGATCGGATAACAAAGACTAATGAAACCATCAAGTATAAAGACAAAAGAAATAAGCATGCCATGTACATGAATATTTCATAAGTCATATATGTTCTATGTTATATTATGTATGGTTATGTTATGACTTATGTTTATGAGAAAAGTCCAAAGTGTATGATATGTTTTATGAACTTGTTATGTCAAAGAATGAAGGTTATGTTTTGTAGGTAGGGAAGGTCCTAAGTAATATACTTGTATAATGAACCTTAATAGTTTTTAAATGGCCATATTCCTTACTGAGCGATTAGCGCTCGCCTCACAAAATGTTGTAAAATGTTTTGAAGATTCCGAGGGACGCTATAAGCATGAAGGAATGTTTTAATTATGACTATTGAATGGTTTTGCTAGTATTTAGTGTAGTAATTATGTTTATATATCATAATGCAGTAAATATGTCCATGTTATTATGGAGTATATATGTTTGTGTTAATAAAGGAAATCAAATCGCTAGTAAATTTTGTAAAAGTGTATGTTCTCATAAGTACTACTATGGATTTCATAATGTACTCCAAGAAAGGAAACTATATTTTTGACTTGTACAATGAACTTATTATATTTTAGAAATTAAATTAAAATATAGTTTAGAAATTAAATTAAAATTAAAATTAATATATTTTTTTAAACTACAAGTTTATTCTTTAAATGGAATTTTAAAATAAACTTCTTTCCTAGGCGTGTGTTTTGTAGGTTCTCAATGGTCAAGGGATACTTAGGAAATACTCGGCTAGGGAGAGGTTTTACAGAACGCATACAGAAAAGTTGTATGCAACATTTTGAAAATGAATGTGATTGCCTAGAGTCAAGAACACGAGGGACGACCACTAGCACAGTCACATACAATGAAAACTTCTGACATGATGGTTACATTCGGTTAGAAATTTTTTTCCCACTCAATCTACTCTAAAACGTCCATATCAAATAATTATTACCTGAAATTAACCAGTCTAAACCGTCGGATTTCATATCAAATATTCACCATTTGTTAACTAAAGCATAAAATTATATAACAACCTCTCTGCCATGACTCCCTCGTTCCATTTCTTTGCTCTATTTTTCGGGGGAGTTTATTAAAAAGACATTTGAAGTTTACATTTAATTAAAAGGCTATTAGTTTTAAAATGTTAACTAAATAGCCATATTATTGATTAAGGGTAATTAGTGCTTAATTAAGATTAAGGTAATCTTTTCAAAATTATACTATATTTCCACAAACCCGAAATTGTTGCAAATAAACCCAAAAACGTTCTTCTTCCTCCCGCCATTAACGCATCTCTACCTCTGCATCTTCTTCTCTTCTTCTTGGCTTCGTCTACATCTTCTTCTTCCTCTGCATCTTCTTCTTCTTCCTCCTTCATGTACATCTTCTTCTTCCTCATTCCTCTATATCTTCTTGTTCCTCCGCCATTAACACTTTCTTCTTCCTCCACCATTAACATCTTCTCCGGCAAAGATCCCCCTCCTCCTCCTCCCCGACATTTCGTCTAAGTATGTGTATCTCCTTTTTTACATTTTATATTTAGATTTACAAAGATTTAATAATGGATGGGGTTTGGGTTATGATTTTGATTTAGTTGTTTAGGTTGTTGGGTTGTGTTTGATGTAATGCAAGTTGAAAGGAGGAAATTTGTTGAAAATTTGTTCCGGGTATTTATTTTCTGGGTATGATAGATCGATTGTAGTGGAGATGACTAAAATGTGTTCTGGTACGATGGATCGCTTGCTGTTTATCTGGTGTATCGCTTAAGCGATTTGGTAGGTCTGTAATGAGTAGAGATCGCTTGCATCGTGATGGGGGTATATGATCGCTTGCGATCCGGGTTAAAGTCTCATGTATGGGGGAGCATTGCTTAAGCCGATCAAGAATGGCATAAGATCGCTTAAACGATCATGGTTGTTTATACCGGATCGCTTAAGCGATCAATTGTATCGCTTTTGTCGATCCAAGATAAATAACCATGATCCCTTGCGATACATCGACCAAATATGCGAATGTGCATATTCTTTTAAAATATTTGAACCCTTAGTACAAGATTTAAGAATATTGTTTTTCTTGCATTACGTAGTTGGCTATTATTATACATAGGACAAGTTGTTTTGGGTGTTGAATATTTTGGTGAGCTGGTGGAGGAAGAAAGTAGGTGGAAGTGGATGGGAAGAGCAAAGAAGTTATACCAATTGTCGTGGAGCATGAGGTTAGTTTTGATGAGTTGATTGATGAAATAATTAGAAGAGGTAATTTGAGTTGCGCTAGTGATATAGTTGTGAAGTATATTTTAAGCAAGAGCTCCCTAAAATTATAAGGTAACCTCCCGCTATATTAAAGTCGGATGAAAGTGAAGTTATATATGATTGATATGGCCGATAAAGTGGTTCGAGGCCGATTTTAAGGGTTTCTTATGTAGAAAACCATTGGACGTTGGTTCCAAGGAAGGGATAATAAGGATGTAAAGGCGGAGATTTGCCCTTGGGGTTTTAATTTGAACTATGAGGCCATTAATTTGTTAGCTGAAAAAATCAAGAGTAGAAGGTGAATTGGGTGGTGAGGAGGACACTATAGGAAGAGGTTGGGTGATGGGGGGCGTAATGAAAATGTTGAGGAGGATGACCCCGTAGATGTTCCCACAGATGCAGAGATTCCTTTAAATACAGATTATGCAAAAGGCGATATGAGAGAAAGAAAATACTATGGTCGCTTTATGTAGGTTCAAAGGGGGTCAAGGGGTAACTGAGCTAGTAAGTGAATCAGCTCCATGTCTTTACTGGATGGACTGAGTTGCACATAGGGTATTTATTTGACAACAAAGAGGAAGTGGTGAGGAAGCTAAAACTTGTTGCCGTGAAAGGTAATTTGAGTTCATCACCAAAAAGTCAAATTCATTGGTCGACGGCTGCATGTCGCGGACCGAAATTGCAAGTGGCGGATTTATTGTGTAAGGTTGGCGAAGTCGGAAAAGTTTATTCTTAGCACATATACCCGTGAGCACACATGTGGTTTGGGGACATATTTCAGTGAGCATCGACAAGCATTCGCTGATGTTATTGGACAATTTGTCAAAAGTCGGTTCGTTGAAGGGAAAGGTCCATCTCCTAAAGACATTTAGAGACTTGTGCGCACAGAGTTGGGATGTGCTGTTAGTTATTGGAAATGCTGGAAAGGGAGACAACATGCACAAGATTTTGTGAGGGGCACGCCGAGCACGGGCACGCAGATAGAAGCGCATCGCTATATGCTTGAGTTGACAAACCAAGGTAGCAAGACGGCTTTGAAGGGACAGGAATATGATGTTTAAATATTTTTTTGTTGCTTATGGTTCTGCTATAAGGGGTTTTGTAAACATGAGAAAGGTGTTGGCTGTTGATGGTTGCTTTCTGACGAGAAAGTATGGAGGTACATTGTTGGTGGCCACCGCACAGACGAGAATCACACATATCCCTCATGTGTGGTGGTTGACTCAGAATGACGAAGTCGTGGACTTGGTTTTTTTCAGCAAGCTTACTGCATTTATAGTGCTTGATAAAGGACCCGAGTTCAGCATAATATCCGATAGCACAACTCTATAAAGAAGGGGATTGCCACTATTTACCGTTAAGCATATCACGGATTTTGTAATGAGGTATCTTGGTGAGAACATAAAACAAAAGTTTAAATATGCTGGCCTCCTTCAGACATACTACATGGCAGCAAAAGCTTATCGGGTTGATGAGTTCGAGGAGCACTTCTAGCAAATCCGAATGAAGAATGTTAGAGTTGCTAAGTATCTTGAGCATGATGTTGGTTTTAGAGATGGAGTAGAGCTTACTTTCCCGGGAAGAAGGTTTGATGTCATGACCACGAACATAGCTGAGTCCATAAATTCGAAGTTTTTAATAGAAAGAGAGTTTCCAATAGTTGCACTTTTTGATGCAATCCAAAGGACACTGTTGTGGTGGTTCCATGAGCGTCGGACGAGTCGATAATTTTACTACAACCCTTGTTCCGTCATGAAAAAATTATTACGAGAACGATGGAATCAAGTTAAATGCATTGTTTGCCTATCCTCTTAATGCTCAAGAGTTCACTGTGCGCGGCTATGGTCCGTATGCTCTAGTTAACCTTGTTAGAAAAACTTGCAGCTGTAAAGTGTTTGACATTCAACGCTTACCTTGTCCTCATGCACTAGCAAGACTAAAACACCAACTTAAGCCGATTTTTGGTTCAAGAATTTACATGGAACTTTGCTCCTCTCTCTATATGATGATCACTACATGCTAGCATATTCGTAAACAATATATCCGGTGCCTCCGTAAGAGCAAAGTAGTGCCGCCTGAGGTGGGTCGACATTGTCCTCCACCCGCCATTCAAGAAGACACCAAAGGGGAGAAAAAGGGTTAAGCGTATTCCATCACCTCTTTGAGGTTCCCCGAAAATGAATAAGTGCTCAATTTGCAAGCAACCCGCCACAAGAGAAGCAATGCCAAGTAAGTAGGGTTCAAAGAAGGATGAAATTGAGGAGTTGGGCGTGGGCAACCATTGATGAGTTATTGTTTTCAATTATTGATGTTTTATATTTTATTGCTACCTTTAATAAATTATCCTTTATATTGTGCATTCTTATTACATGGTCTAAATATGTAAGTTAGTTATTTTAGTTTGGAATTAGGTTGTCAAATTGAGGAAAAAATTATGGAATTAATATGTGTTGGTAATTTTAGTTTGTCAAAATTCGGGAGAAAAAAGTGCAAAAAGTATACATTGCCCACGATCGCTAAGCCATCACCGGACCGATTGATTCTCGCCTGTGCATGATCAGCTTAAGCGATCCTCCCCGTTATCGCTAGTCGACCATGGGAAAAAAGAAAAAGATTATTCATTAAGCGATATCACTCGGACGCTGCGATCATGCACCGGGGCGATGAGCCGCCAACCACATGATCACTTAAGCCGATCCGCTTTATCGCTAATCAACCATGGGAAAAAGAAAAGATTCGCTTGCGATATCAATGGACGCTTAAGTGATCATGCACCGGGCGACGAGGGGGCGCCAATCCACATGATCGCTAATGATCCGCTTTATCGCTTAATCGACCTATGGGAAAAAGACAAGATTCGCTTAAGCGATATCACGGATCGCTTGCCGATATGCACCGGGCGCATTTGCTTCCGCCAATCACATGATCGCTTGCGATCCACCGCAGACGCTTTGCGATTCTTGTGCAAATGGTTTTAAAATTTAACAGTATACACCCCCACCTACCCATCTGGCAGCCGACTTCGCCACCGAGCTTTAATCTTGTCGGAAAGGCCGTACGATGCACAAGGGTCGATTCTGCCCATGAGGCCTCTATATGGCCTTTTTTCACCGATTGACCACTGATGTGGCCGGAAAAGGCCGATAATCCGCCTAATCGGTCAGACGAACGGAGAGGTCCGTATCTTGCCGCCTTCGAGAGAGCCAAATATAGGTGGCCGTTGCAGCCTGGCCAACGATGGCCAACATTTGGCCGCCGCTGACCGCCAACGCCGATATTTCATTGAAAGTCCGCGGACGGCAAGATGTGGCCTCTTTTCCCGCCACATCCACGGGTGGATCTGGCCGAAAAGGTCACAAGTGGCCATTATCGACATTTTCGATTGTTTGTTGCCCACGCGTAGCCAAAACTGGAAAGTCAGGGCGCGGGGTGTTTTTGTTAATTTTTAAACTTTTCGTATGCTTCCAAATTAATTCACTTAATGAGTCGAAAAATTAATTAAAAATATACTAATATTTCGTAAATAATTAAGCAAACAAATATAAAAATATACTGAATGAATCGTAAACCCCATATGTTTAGTACAGCCACAAACAGGTGCTCTAAACGAATCGTAAACCCTATAGGTTCATACCGACGTAAAAGAATCCGTATGTTTAATATAAATGTAATAACGGAACAGGTGCTCTAAACGAATCGTAAACCCTATAGGGTTCATACTAACGTGTAAAAGAACTGTATGTTTAATATAAATGTAATAACGGAATAAAAAGTGCTCAATAATCGTATGAACCCTATAGGTTCATACCGACGTGTAAAAGAACCGTATGTTTAATATAAATGTAATAACTAACAGTGTTTGAATGAATCGTATGAACCCTATAGGGTTCATACCGACGTGTAAAAGAACCGTATGTTTAATATAAATGTAATAACTTAACAAAGGTGCTCAACGAATCGTAAAACCCTATAGGTTCATACCGACGTAAAAGAACTATATGTTTAATATAAATGTAATAACAGAATTCAGTGTTTCAATAATCGTATGAACCCTATAGGGTTCATACTGACGTGTAAAAGAACTATATGTTTAATATAAATGTAATAACGGACGTGTAAAAGAACTGTATGTTTAATATAAATGTAATAACTTAACGGGGGTGCTCAACCATTCGTCAACCCTCCTATAGGTTCATATCGACGCAAAAGAACCGTATGTTTAATATAGTTCTTTTACACGCAAGATGAATTGTATCGCTTAAGCGATTCTTTCTAAAAAGACACATAGTCGCTTAAGCGATTTATGATCGCTTAAGCGATTTTTGCTAAAAGAAACATGGTCGCTAAGCGATTTATGATCGCTAAGTGATTCCTCCTAAAAGACAAATGGTCGCTTGCCGACTATATATCGCTTAAGCGATTCCTCCTAAAAGACACATGGTCGCTTAAGCGATTTAGGATCGCTTGCTACCTTTTCCGAGGCCGAATGACTTCGCCCTCAGACTATGATCGCTTAAGCGGACTCCACCTTATCGCTAAGCGATTCTTCCTAAAAGACATGTGGTCGCCAAGGGATCATAGATCGTCAGATCGCTGCTCCGGTGCGCGCACTGACTTGCCTGTATCTGCGATCGCTTGCCACCTTTATCGCTTAAGCCGATTCTTCCTAAAAGATATGCGGTCGCTGTGTATCATAGATCGCTTGCGATCGTTCCGCGGCGTAATTCGACTTCTTCCGCCTGCACTCCATGATCGCTTAAGTTTGACCCACCCTGTATCGCTTGGCCATGATTCTTCCTAAAAGACATGTGGTCGCTTAAGTTATCATAGATCGCTTAAGCGATCGCTTCTTCGGCGCGTAACTGACTTCTACCTGACAATGATCGCCTAAGCCCGAATTGACCCAACCGTATTGCTTAAGCGATTCTTCCTAAAAGACATGTGGTCACTTGCTTATCCGCGATCGCTTGCGATCTTTTCCGGCGGCGTAATGACATCTGCCCTTGCACTATGATCGCTTAAGCTGACCTTACGTATCGCTTGCGATTCTTTCTAAAATGACATCTCACCACATTCTGGTCGCTTAAGCCGATTTAAGATCGCTTAAGCAATCAAGCTCGAAAAGTCTTGGCTTGTTTAAGAGAAATATGTGGACAAACAAAAATATCTTATATGGACACACCATACATAGTAAATTGAAACTCAACGATGAATTATCTTATATGGACAAACAAAAATATATCCCAAATATCGATCCAATTCTTTACAATGATCACACCATACATAGTAAATTATTTACAATTTCGTATTAATCGCCTTTAATTTAGTTTTTGATGCCAAAGAGTTTAGAGTCCACATGAATGGTATCAAAAAGTGTCCATGCTTGAAAAAGATGCCCACTACATCATTCTTCCCGATGCTTTCTCGGCTCAACTAGCATCCAACAAATTCAAGATGGTGCCTCCGTTGACTTTCTCTGGAGATTGACCATTCCATCTTTCATAAACTATAAGTCAAAAAACTCCCAAATGTCAAGAACAAGTTATATGGTTTAGAATAAATACAATCAACTCAAAAAACCCAAGTATGAACATCAACATCACATAAACTACAACATTCGGGCCCAACCCAACATTCATACCCTCCTTTGATTGGGTTCCTCCGTCACTCAAAACGGATACATCTCGCCCATGGAAGCGGGGCATCCGACAGCTTTGGCTCCCGATCGTCTCATTGTTTCACTTATTCAAGCCGCCTCATCGCTATTGGTCATGTCAAACTAATAAATTTCAGGGTATATGCCCCCACATTCACCGCTACAATAGGAAGAAGACATTAGCATTATAATAAACTTATAGAACAATTGTATTATGTAAGTTAGTTTTAAACAAAATTTACCTTGACTCATTTATCAAGGTAGAGCCGCCTTGAATTGGCCACTTTCCTGTTAGTACCCGATCACCAAAGTGCCCTTTCCAAACTCCCGTCCACGCAATCAAACCAGCCGGGGAACAACCTCCGGACAAATGGGGTCCAACTCGACCTCCAACCGCTTGTCTCGACAAATGGTTGGGTTGCAGCCAAGGATCTTCAAACCCCTCCTCTAGATGCGCAACGATCGCTATCCAAGCATCTGCTTGACGAGGATGATGCAAGACACTCTTTAACAAAGGCCCAACCGTGGCCATATTTGGGCCGATCCCCCTTACGCATCGCATAATCCGCCATCAAACCGAAAATCATCGTGGATACAAATTCCGATCAAGCTAGGCACCCAATCGCTTTTGCCGTCTTGGGTCCCTTTTCTTACACCACTAGCAACGGCATTTTTTTAATTAAAGTGCGATGATCAAACAAGCGCTTGCCCAAACGCCACATCGGGTGATAAGCACAATGGGATACAATGCATCAACATCACTAGTCTATCGTAGCCTCATCGCTAATATCTCATCGATGTGCCGCATCAAATAAAAAACAACAAGATAAGTATAGAAAACACGTGCAAAAATAAGGAAAATTATGTGAAAATAACTCACCGAGTCCTCAAGCCACGTCCCCCATTGTCAACAACTTCAAACCATTCCCTGGGGATAATCCCCTATCTTACACTTTATATGGCCATCAATTCCCCGATCCATTGTAATAGCATAAAAGAGTTTTTTTCCTTTCCTCTATTGGCCTATACAATCGACATTTGAGTCCAATTTCCCTTCCCCACTTCCTCCCCTTCCTCCATTTTTACATCCCCGCTTCCTTCGCCTCCCAACTCCCCTCCTCCATTATCACCGCCCACTTCCACCACCAACCTCCTCAACCTCCTCCATTTCTGGTTTTTCCTCCATTTGTTTCTTCATTTTCTTCTTCTTTACCTGTGTCATTACCATGTAAGGCGATTTCACAAACTTGCTCTTTTGGCTCTTTCTTTTCAAGCCGCTTGCACTTCAACCGCCTTTTAATTCTCCACCAACTTCCTCCTCCATTGTACCAACTTCGCCCTCCATTGTACCTACTTTCCTCCCACCTTATCCACTTTCTTCTCCACCCTTTTCATTGTTTCTTCCATCTTCTCAAGCTTTGCATAAACGGGTTGTTGTAAAACTCTCAAACAGCCGCTTATGAGGTCAACAACCTCATTCTCCCTACTGATGGGGCTCCAAAGAAAGAGGTACTTGTTGTACCGGTTTGCCGAGGCATACGAACCTCTTCCCTCCCTCTTCTCCTCCTCATCCCTCTTCCCCCGAGCTTCATTATCCTCGGGCATCAATGACATTGTCAAGCAATAGCCCCGCAATCGCCATCACATGCGTGACCCATTTTAGGCCCCCGCATCGCGGTCTATCTGCTCATCCCTTTCATCCTCCATTGCTCTGAAAGATGTGACATAGTCCTCTTCCGCTTCATCCCCAATAGCGATCAAAAAGGGACGGACGACTCTCTGCAATAAGAAATAAAAATCAATCAGATTGAAGCAAAATAAAAAAGCAACTGCATATTCAAAAGCTTAATCCTTCAATCTTACCTCCCACCGCTTGAATCTCAATCTCTAATTGGCCATAATCCCAATGGTTACAGCTCTCGACATGCCACCGCAACATCCTAGGAAATTGCTGTTGCACATTCACATTTTTGCTCCTCCCCCCCGCCTTAGCGAAGATAGGGATGGCCTCGTACATCCAAGCCTACATTATAAAAAAACAGTTCATGTCATTATTCAAACACACATATTATAAAAATATAACATAGAGCTATTAATATTTACCCGCATTGCCCATGGAAGCCAAACAAATTATACGTGCTTGGTTTAGCCTTCCTACCCATTCTCCGACATGCTTTAACGCCATGTCTGGTTTTTTCTGCTCTTGATGGTTCACTCAAATGATATCCATCCCCACGGATAAGAATTAAAGAACTCCAAGTCGCTTACAAACAAAGAACCAATCTTTTCTCAACAAATTTTTGTCGAGTCACCACCAATAAGATAGAATGTAAAAACAATATC